>RJWK010055335.1:0-14751 GCA_004363435.1 Platanista minor
GGGACTAGTGCCTGTGTTCTGATGGATGAGGCTGGGTCTTGTCTTTCTGGTGGGCAGGTCCACATCAGGTGGTGTGTTTTGGTGTGTGGCTTTATTATGATTTTAGGCGGCCTCTCTGATAATGGGTGGGGTTGTGTTCCTGTCTTGCTAGTTGTTTGGCATAGGGTGTCCAGCACTGTCGCTTGCTGGTCTTTGAGTGAAGCTGGGTGCTGGTGTTGAGATGGAGATCTCTGGGAGATTTTTGCCGTTTGATATTCTGTGGGGTTGGGAGGTCTCTTGTAGACCAGTGTCCTGAAGTTGGCTCTCCCACCTCAGAGGCACAGCACTGACTCCTGGATGCAGCACCAAGAGCCTTTCATCCACATGGCTCAGAATAAAAGGGAGAAAAAGTAGAAAGGAAGAAAGAAAGAGAGAGAGAGAGAGAGGAAGGAAGGAAGAAAGGAAGGATAAAATAGAATAATGTTAGATAAAATAAAATAAGGTTATTAGAATAAAAAATTATTAAGATAGAAAAAAATTTTTTTTAAAGTTAAAAAAAAAACAAAGAAAACCAGACAGATAGAACCCTAGGACAAATGGTGAAAGCAAAGCTATACAGACAGAATCTCACACAGAAGAATACACATACACACTCATAAAAAGAGGAAAAGGGGAAAAAAAAAATCTTGCTCTCAAAGTCCACCTCCTCAATTTGGGATGATTCGTTGTCTATTCATGTATTCCGCAGATGCAGGGTACATCAAGTTGATTGTGGGGATTTAATCTGCTGCTCCTGAGGCTGCTGGGAGAGATTTCCCTTTCTCTTCTTTGTTCGCACAGCTCCCTGGGCTCAGCTTTGGATTTGGCCCCGCCTCTGCGTGTAGGTTGCAGGAGGGCATCTGTTCGTCGCTCAGGTAGGACGGGGTTAAAGGAGCCTCTGACTCGGGGGCTCTGGCTCATTCAGGCTGGGGGGTGGGAGGGGCACGGTGTGCGGGGTGAGCCTGCGGCGGCAAAGGCCGGCAGGATGTTGCACCAGCCTGAGGCACGCTGTGCATTCTTCCGGGGAAGCTGTCCCTGGATCACAGGACCCTGGCGTTGGCGGGCTGCACAGGCCCCGGGAGGGTAGGTGTGGAGAGTGACCTGTTCTCGCACACAGGCTTCCTGGTAGCAACCGCGGCTCACGCCTGTCTCTGGAGCTCCTTTAAGCAGCGCTCACAATCCCCTCTCCTCGCGCACCAGGAAACAAAGAGGGAATAAAAAGTCTCTTGCCTCTTCAGCAGGTCCAGACTTTTTCGCAGAGTCCCTGCCATCTAGCCATGGTGCACTAACCCCTGCAGGCTGTGTTCACGCCACCAAACCCAGTCCTCTCCCTGTGCTCCGAGCGAAGCCCGAGCCTCAGCTCCCAGCCCCTTCTGCCCCAGCGGGGTAGCGGACAAGCCTCTCGGGCTGGTGAGTGCCGGTCGGCACCGATCCTCTTTGTGGGAATCTCTCCGCTTTGCCCTCCGCGCCCCTGAGGCTGTGCTCTCCTCTGTGACTCCGAAGCTTCCCCCCTCCGCCACCTGCAGTCTCCGCCCGCGAAGGGGCTTCTCAGTGTGTGGAAACCTTTCCTGCTTCACAGCTCCCTCCCACTGGTGCTGGTCCCGTCCCTATCCTTCTGTCTCTGTTTTTTCATTTTTTAGTTTGCCCTACCCAGGTACGTGGGGAGTTTCTTGCCTTTTGGGAGGTCTGACGTCTTCAGCCAGCGTTCAGTAGGTTTTCTGCAGGAGTTGTTCCACGTGTAGATGTATTTCTGGTGTATCTGTGGGGAGGAAGGTAATCTCCGCGTTTTATTCTTCCGCCATCTTGTCTCTAATCTAGCTATGCCAGTTAATGTACATTTAAGTCTATGTAACTATAAGAATGTGAAGGAAGTAATTCTGGGAATAGTAGAGAAACAAATTACAAGTACACTGTATTCACTGGGCAAATATAGTTGATGGAAGAAGTAAATAGAAGAAATTCAAGCAAAAGTACTGGGATGAATAGATAAGCAATTTGGATGAGTGACAGTCTTTGCAGGATACATTTTTCATAATTAGCTTATTCTAATGTTTGGAAAGTTAATACTCATATTCTTTATTTTTGAAGATATCCCAGGGATATGAGTTTTTCCTTCAACAAACCTTGCCTTTTTTCTCAACTCTGATGTTTTCCAAATTTGTTCTGATCCTCCTATTTTTATTTAACTAGAAACTTTTCTCCCATATTTTCTCTTTTGGGTCTTCACTATAATTTGAGATTAATTATTTTGCAAGTAATTTCACTAATTCTGTTGTGGTTTGATCAGAATGAGAAAAAGTTAAATGGGCCTTTCAAATGAATTTATGTGTATGTGTAGAGATTAAAAGGACAAAAAAGCTTCACAAATTGAATCAACTGGCTCCCTCATAAAAACTCTAAATAAAATTAGGTCAAGGGCTTCCCTGGTGGCGCAGTGGTTGAGAGTCCGCCTGCCGATGCAGGGGACATGTGTTCATGCCCTGGTCCGGGAAGATCCCACATGCCGTGGAGCGGCTGGGCCCATGAGCCATGGCTGCTGAGCCTGTGCATCCAGAGCCTGTGGTCCACAACGGGAGAGGCCACAACAGTGAGAGGCCCATGTAACGCAAAAAAAAAAAAAAAAAAAAAAAAAAAAATTAGCTCAAGGTTTATCTGTCATTCTAGTCTCTGGCAATACATATAGAGTTAAGAATATATTTTCCTCTTTGTTTCTAGAAGTTATCCAGAGAGAAAACAAATTTAAGGGCACAATTTTCTTTTTTCTTTCTTCCATTTTTATTGCGATATAATTGACATACAGTACTGTATAAGTTTAAGATGTACAGCATAATGACTCTCTTAACAATTTTCATATATAACACACAGCAGTGTTAATTGTATTAATCATGTTGTGTATTACATCCCTAGTACTTATTTATCTTATAACTGGAAGTTTGTACATTTTGACCACCTCCATCCGGTTCCCCTTCCCCCAGCCCCCACCTCTGGTAACCACAAATCTGATCCCCCTTTCTATGAGTTTATTTGTTTCTGTTTTGAAGTATAATTGACCTATAACACTGTGTTATTTCCTGGTGCAAAACATAGTGATTCAATAATTCTATACATTACAAAATGATCACCATGGTAAGTCTAGTTACCCTCTGTCACCATACAAAGATATCACATTATTATTGGCTATATTTATTTATATTTAAGTGGAATAAATATTCAATGTATTATTAAATTAATATTTAAGTGGAACAATCATCAAGATTATTTGATTGTAGTTAAATGCACAGACACTAGAACTAAATTACATAGATTTAAATTCTGACTCTACCACTCACTAAGATGTTTAATCTTCGGCAGGTTAACTCAACATTCTGTGCCTCAGATGCCTCATTTATAACATGGAGTTATTTTGTAACTGGAAGTTTGTCCCTTTTAACTTCCCTCACCTATCAAACCTGATAGCCTATAGATAAAGTTTCTGCCAAACTATTAAAGATTTGATTATTAAAGTATCTTAAAATTCTTATAATTTAATGATGCATAGATCCTGGACAAGAGAGCCATCCAATTGCATCCAGATAATTCTATGTAAAAAATTAGATGAGTGGCTAATCTAATGATATGGCCATTAAGGTAAATAGACAGCATGAGTCAGAATAATAAACTAGAGCAGAAACAGCAGTAACCTTTCCCCAACATGAAAACACATGACACTTTATAAATTACGAGATAGCATAACAGTTTAAACAAATGCAAATTTCCCTAACTTCTGGTATCTTTAGTCCCAAGAAAACCATTACACATTTAGTGAATGTTTAGATATACTTCTAAAACTCTTTATCTCTCCCTCTTTCCCATTTTCTGCATTATTCTTTAATTTTTTTCCAGCTTCACTGAGGTATAATTAACAAATAAAATTGTAATAAATTTAAAGTGTGCAGCATGATGATTTGATATATGCATGCATTGTGAAATCATTCCCACCATCAAGTTACATAACACATCTATCAACTAACAGTTACTTTTTTTTTCTTTTCTTTTTGGTAAGGATGTTTAAGATCTACTCTCTCAACAAATTTCAAGTATACAATATACTATTACTAACTATAGTCACCATGCTATGCCTTAGATCCTCAGAATGTACTAATCTTATAACTGAAAGCTTATACCATTTACCAACCTCTCCTTCATTTCTTCCATCCCTCATCCTCTGACAACCACCATTCTACTCTCTGTTTCTATGAGTTTGACCAATTGTTTTGGTAAAACTTCACGTGTAAGTTACAACATGTAGTATTTGGCTTTTTAAATCTGCATTATTTTGCTTAGTAAAATGCCCTCCAATTTCATCTGTATTATCACAAATGGCAGAATTACCTTTTTTAATGCTGAATAATATTCCCTTGTGTGTGAATGTGTGTGTGTGTGTGTGTGTGTGCATGTGTGTGTGTATGTGTCTTTAGCCATCCATTCCTCTACAGACACTTAAGTTTTTTCCATTCTTGGTTATTGTGAATAATGTTGTGATGAACACAGCAATACAGATATCAATTCCAGATAGTGACTTTGTTTCCTTTGGATATGTAGAAGCAGGATTGTTGGCTCATCAGTTATATTTTTAATTTTTGAGGAATCTCTGTATTGTTTTTCATAATGGCTGTGCCAATTTACAGTCCCACCAACACTGTACAAGGGTTCACTTTTTTCAATATTTTACCAATATTTGTTATCTCTTGTCTTTTTAATAATAGATATCAGAAAAGATGTGAGGTGATAACTCTTTGTGGTGTTGATTTGCATTTCTCTGATGATTAGTGATGCCAAGCATCTTTTAAAGTACCTAGTGGCCATTTGTATGTTTCTCAGGTCTTTGCCCATTTTGTAAGTGGATTATTTGTTTTTCTGCTATTGAATTTTGTGAGCTCCTTATATATTTTTGGTATTAACACCTTATTGATATATGATTTGCAAATATTTTCTCACATTCCTTAGGTTACCTTTTCATTTTTTTATGGTTTCCTTTGTTGCTATAAGGAAACATTTTAGCTTGATGTATGCCCACTTTTTAAAATTTTATTGCTTTTGCTTTTATCAAATCTAGAAATTTATTGCCAAGACCAACATCAAGGAGATTTCCCCTGTTTTCTTCTAGGAGTTTTACAATTTCAGGTCTTACATTTAGCACTTTAATCCACTTTAAGTTGATTTTTGTGTATGGTGTAAGATAGGGTTCTTATTTTATTAATTTCATGTGGATATCCAGTTTTTTCATCACCATTTATTGAAGAGAGTATTCTTTTTCTGTGTATTCTTGGCATCTTTGCTGTGAATTAATTGACCATATGTGTGGGTTTATTTTTGAGCTCTTTGTTCTATTCCATTGATTTCTGTGTCTCTTTTTATGCCAATAATATACTGCTTTGATTACTACAGATTTGTAATATAGTTTAAAATCAGGAAATGTAATGCTTCCAACTTGGCTCTTCTGACTTAAGATTGCTTTGACTATTCAGTGACTTTTGTCATTCAATGCAAATTTTAAGATTGTTTCTTCTATTTCTGTGAAAAATGCCATTGAAATTTTGATGGGATTACATTGAATCTGTAGATTGTTTCAAGTAGCATGGACATTTTCATAATATTAAATCTTCAAATCTATGAATATCAAATATCTTTCCATCTACTTATATTTTCTTTAATATCCTCCATCATCATTTTATAATTTTCAGTGTACAGATAATTAACCTCTCAGGTTAAATGTATTCCTAAGTATTTTATTCTTTTTGGTGTTATTGTAAGTGGGATTGTTTTCTTAATGTTTTTGTCAGGTATTTCATTTTTAATGTAGAGAAATACAACTGATTTATGCATATTGATTTTGTATCATGCACTTTTACTGAAGTTTTTAAACTGTTTTAACAGTTTTTGGTGAAAACTTTGGGGTTTTCTGTATATGGATCATATCATATGCAAACAGAGAAAATTTTACTTCTTCCTTTCCAGTTTGGATGCCTTTTCTTTTTCTTGCCTAATTGCTTTGACTAGTAATTCCAGTACTATGTCAAATAGAAACAGAGTAGGCATCCTTGTCTTTTCCTAAACTTAAAGGCAAAGGTTTTAGCTCTTCATGATTGAATACAATGTTTGTTGTGGATTTGTCATGAGTGGCCTTCATTATGTTGCAGAACATGCCATGTGTATACCTAATTTGTTGAGGGTTTTTACATGAAAGGATGTTGAATTTTTTCAAATGATTTTTCTGCATCTATGGAGATGATCGTGATTGTTTTTTATCTTTCATTCTTTTAATGTAGTGCATCACATTTGTTGTTTTACATGTGTTGAACTACCTTGCATCCCTCATATAAATCCCACTTGAGCATGGTGAGTGATACTTTTAATGTGCTGTTGGATTCATTTTGATAATACTTTTTGAGGATTTTGCATCTATGTTCCTCAGGGTTATTGGCTTGTAAGTTCATTTGTTTATAAAGTCATCAGGTCTTGGGCTTCTCATTTTGGGGGAGGTTTTTGATTACTGATTCAATTTCCTTTTTCATTTTGGTCCATTCAGATTTTCTCTCTCTTTATGGTTCAGTCTTGGGAGGTTCTTTCTTTCTATGAGTTTACCCATTTTTTCCAGATTATCCAATTTGTTTACTTAAAATTGTTCATAATAGTCTCTTATGATCTTTTGCATTTCTGTGGCATCAGTTGTAATATTTCATGTTTCATTTCTGATTTTATTTATTTGAGACATCTCTTTTTTCTTCATTAGGTCTAGCTCCAGATTTGTCACTTTTGTTTATCTTAAAAAAAAACTCTGAGTTTTGTTAACCTTTTCTATTGTTTTTCTGGTATCTATTTCATTTATATCGTCTCTGATCTTTGTTGTTTTATTCCTTCTGCTAACTTCGGGCTCAGTTTGTTCTTTTTTTCTAATTTCTTGACTTGTAAAGTTGGGTTATTTGGGATTTTTTTTTCCCTTAAAGTAGATGGTTATTATTATAAACGTTCCTCTTAGAACTGCTTTTGCTGCATCCCATAAGTTTTGGTATTTTGTGTTTCCATTTTAATTTGTTTCACATTCACATTTCAAATGTTCATTTTTTAAATTTTTAGATTTCTCTTTTTCGTTTTTATTGACCCATTGGTTGTTTAAGATTTTATTGTTTAGTATTCAAATATTTGTGAATTTTACAGTTTTTCTTCTGTTATTGATTTCTAGTTTCATATCATTGTATTCAGAAAAGATGCTTGATACAATTTCAACCTTCTTAAATGTGTTAAGACTTGTTTTGTGGCCTAATCTATCTGAGAGAATGCTTTATGTGTGCTTGAGAAAAATGTATGTTCTATGACGATTGGAAGAAAAGTTCTTTATATAACTGTTAGGCCTATTTGATCTAAAGCGTAGTTCAAGTCCAAAGTTTTCCTCATTTATTTTCTGTCTGGTTGATCTATTCATTGTTGGAAGTGAAATATTGAAGTCTCTTACAATTATTGTATTATTGTCTATTTCTCCCTTTGGTTCTGCTAATATTTGCTTTATATATGTAGGTGCTCTAAAATTGTATGCATACATGTTTACATGTATATCCTCTTGATGAATTTATCCCTTTATTATTATCTAGTAATGTTCTTTTCCCCTTGTTACAGTTTTTGAATTAAAATCTATTTTTGCTGATATAACTATAGCTACTATGCTCTCTTTTGGTTTCCATTTGCATGGAATATCTTTTCCATCTCTTCACTTTCAGTCTATATGTAGCCTTAAAGCTGAAGTGTGACTCTTGTAGTTAGGTTTTGTTGGGTTTTTTGGTTTGTTTATTTGTTTTTTAATACATTCAGCCATTCTGTGACTTTTGATTAGACAATTTAATCCATTTACATTGAAAGTTAATATTGCTAATAAGGACTTACTATTACAGTTATGATAATTGTTTCCTAGGAGTTTTATGTCTTTTGTTCCTTTCTTCCTCTCTTGCTGTCTTCCTTTGGAATTTGGTGACTTTCTGCTTTGATATCTTCCTTTTTATCTTTAGTGCATCTACTGTGGTTTTTTGTTTTGTAGTTAACATGCAGTTTACATAAAGCATCTTATAACAGTCTATTTTAAGCTTAAAACAACTTAAAATTGATTACATACAAAGGCTCTATATTTTTTACTCTCTCCCTCCCCACATTTTATGTTTTTCATGTCAAAATTTACATCTTTTTATTTTATATTGTGTATCCATTAACAAGTTATAGTAGCTATAGTTATTTTCAATACTTTTGCCTTTTAATCCTTAAGCTAGAGTTATAGTGAGTAAATGTGAGTTTATTACATGTATTATTTTAGAAATTGTTCTTTTACTCATTAACATAATTGACATCCTTTGCTCTTTATACAAATGGGACTTTACCATTGGGTCAAATTATATTTACTATAAATATAAATGTAATATTTTGTGATGTTTCTGAACTTGTGTAAGACACACTGCTATGGTGAAGAAGTGTAAAATTTATCAATATAAGAGTTAAAATGTAAATTTCCTTATTAGTGAGGTAGGACATATTTTTCAGTTGAAGACTATTTTAAATGTATTTTTTGTAGCTTTTGATTTTACTTATATAGCACTATTATTCAAAAGATTTTATTTGTATGACTTCAACATATTTACTATTCTTTTTGATTTCTCTGTGTGCATGTGAGTTTGTGTCCATGTTATGCATAAGTTCTTCATCCCATAATTTTATTTTCTATATTTTAATCTTTAATCTATTGGGGATTAGTCTCAATATAATCAGTAGTTTACAGATATAACTTCATTGTTCAAAAAAATACCAAGTTTCTAAAAATAAATTTTATGAGACTTTATTTACCATAATATGACATCTCAAATATTTCATACACTAAGTTATCACAAAGATTACCATTTGTACATTGCCATTATTAACATTTGTATTAAGTCCTAGACAAATGGCAATACCTAAAAATACATATATAACTTTATAATATTTAATACAGAAACATCTCTCTTCACCAATTTCTTTTATTACTTTTCATTACTTCTTTTTATTTTTCCTTACTTTCTCTGTCGGTCCTGTTTTTTTTTTAGTACAATTTTTAGCATTTGTTATCACTGGTGGATTTGTTTTTTGGTTTGGTTGCTCTCTTCTTTCTTTTTTTTTTTTTACTTTTTTATTTTTAATAATTAAAAAAATTTTTTGTTTTCATAACTTTTTCTCTTTCATTCTTTTCTTTCTTTCTTTCTTTCTTTCTTTCTTTCTTTTCTTTCTTTCTTTCTTCTTTCTTTCTTCTCCCTTTTCTTCTGAGCCTTGTGGCTGACAGGGTCTTGGTGCTCTGGTTGGGTGTCAGGACTGTGCCTCTGAGGTGGGAGAGCCAAGTCAGCCCCATGTAATATCAAACAGCAAAAGCTATCCGAGAGATCTCCATCTCAATGCTAAGACCGAGCTCCACTCAAGGACCAGCAATCTAAAGTGCTGGACACACTATGCCACACAACTAGCAAGACAGGAATACAACCACACCCATTAGCAGAGAGGCTGCTAATTATAAAATTATAAAAAAATTTTTAATTTTTTTTAATTTTAAAATTTTATAAAAATATAAAATTATATTATAAAATTATAACGAGTTCACAGACACTCCAAAAGACACCACAGGACATGGTCCTGCCCACCAGAAAGACAACATACAGCCTCATCCAACAGAACACTGGCACCAGTCCCCTCCAGCAGGAAGCCTACACAACCCACTGAAGCAACCTTACCACTGGGGGCCGACACCAAAAACAACAGGAACCACGAACATGCAGCCTGCAAAAAGGAGACCCCAAACAGTAAGTTAAGCAAAATGAGAAGACAGAGAAATACACAGCAGATGAAGGAGCAATGTAAAAACTCACCAGACCAAATAAAGAGGAAATAGGCAGTGTACCTGAAAAAGAATTCAGAATAATGATAGTAAAGATATCCAAAATCTTGGAAATAGAATGGAGAAAATACAAGAAAAGTTTAACAAGGACCTAGAAGAATTAAAGAGCAAACAAACAATGATGAACAACACAAGAAACGAAATTTAAAATTCTCTAGAAAGAATCAATAGCAGAATAAGTGAGGCAGGAGAACGGATAAGTGACCTGGAAGATAAAACAGTGGAAATAACTACCACAGATCAGAACAAAGAAAAAAGAATGAAAAGAATTGAGGACAGTCTCAGAGACCTCTGGGGCAACATTAAATGCACCAACATTTGAATTACAGGGGTCCCAGAAGAAGAGAAAAAGAAAGGAACTGAGAAAATATTTGAAGAGATTATAGTTGAAAACTTCCCTAATATGAGAAAGGAAATAGTCAATCAAGTCCAGGAAGCACAGAGAGTGTGATACAGGATAAATCCAAGGAGAAACACACCAAGACACATATTAATCAAACTATCAAAAATTAAATATAAAGAAAAAAAGGCAGCAAGGAAAAAGCAACAAATAACATACAAGGGAATCCCCATAAGGTTAACAGCTGATCTTTCAGCAGAAACTCTGCAAACCAGAAGGGAGTGGCAGGACATATTTAAAGTGATGAAAGGGAAAAACCTACAACCAAGATTACTCTACCCAGCAAGTATCTCATTCAGATTCAATGGAGAAATTAAAACCTTTACAGACAAGCAAAAGCTGAGAGAATTCAGCACCACCAAACCAGCTTTACAACAAATGCTAAAGGAACTTCTGTAGGCAGGAAACACAAGAGAAGGAAAAGACCTACAATAACAAACCCAAAACAAATAAGAAAATGGTAATAGGAATATACATATCGATAACTACCTTAAATGTAAATGGATTAAATGATCCAACCGAAAGACAGACTGACTGAATGGTATATATACTGTTTACAAGAGGCCCAATTCAGACCTAGAGAAACATACAGACTGAAAGTGAGGGGATGGAAAAAGATATTTCATGCAAATGGAATTCAAAAGAAAGCTAGAGTAGCAATTCTCATATCAGACAAAATAGACTTTAAAACAAAGACTATTACAAGAGACAAAGAAGGACACTACATAATGATCAAGGGATCAGTCCAAGAAAAAGATATAACAATTGTAAATATTTATGCACCCAACATAGGAGCTCCTCAACACATAGGTGAAATGCTAACAGCCATAAAAGCGCTAATTGACAGTAACAAAATAATAGTAGGGGACTTTAACATCCCACTTTCACCAATGGACAGATCATCCATAATGAAAATAAATAAGGAAACACTAGATTTAAATGATACATTAAAAAAGATGGACTAAATTGATATTTATAGGAGTTTCCATCCAAAAACAACACAATACATTTTCTTCCCAAGTGCTCATGGAACACTCACAAGGATAGATCATATCTTGGGTCACAAATCAAGCCTCGGTAAATTTAAGAAAATTGAAATCTTATCAAGTATCTTTTCCAACCACAACGGTATGAGACTAAATATCAATTACAGGAAAAGAACTGTAGAAAATACAAACACATGAAGGCTAAATAATACACTACTAAATAACCAAGAGATCACTGAAGAAATCAAATAGGAAATCAAAAACTACCTAGAAACAAATGACAATGAAAACACGATGACCCAAAACCTATGCTATGCAGCAAAAGCAGTTCTAAGAGGGAAGTTTATAGCAATACAATCCTACCTCAAGAAACAAGAAACATCTCAAGTAAACAACCTAATCTTACACCTAAAGCAATTAGAGAAACAAAAACAAAAACAAAAACCAAAGTTAGCAGAAGGAAAGAAATCATAGAGATCAGATCAGAAATAAATGAAAAAGAAATGAAGGAAACAATAGCAAAGATCAATAAAAGTAAAAGCTGGTTCTCTGAGAAGATAAACAAAATTGATAAACCATTATCCAGATTCATCAAGAAAAAAAGAGAGAGTACTCAAATCAATAGAATTAGAAATGAAAATGCAGAAGTAACAACTAACACTGCAGAAATACAAAGGATCATGAGAGATTGCTACAAGCAACTATATGTCAATAAAATGGACAACCCGGAAGAAATGGACACATTCTTAGAAAAGCATAACCTTCCGTGACTGAACCAGGGAGAAATGGAAAATATAAACAGATCAATCAAAGCACTGAAACTGAAATGTGATTAAAAACCTTCCAAGAAACAAAAGCCCAGGACCAGATGGCTTCACAGGCGAATTCTATCAAACATTTAGAGAAGAGCTAACACCTATCCTTCTCAAACTCTTCCAGAATATAGCAGAGGGAGGAACACTCCCAAACTCATTCTATGAGCCCACCATCACCCTGATAGCAAAAAGCAGACAAAGATGTCACACAGAAAGAAAACTACAGGCCAATATCACTGATGAACATAGATGCAAAAATCCTCAACTAGCAAACAGAATCCAACAGCCCGTTAAAAGGATCATACAACATGAACAAGTGGGGTTTATCCCAGGAATTCATGGATTCTTCAATATACACGTATCAATCAATGTGATAAACCATATTAACAAATTGAAGGAGAAAAATAATATGAGAATCTTAATAGATGCAGAAAAAGCTTTTGACAAAATTCAACACCCATTTATGATAAAAACTCTCCAGAAAGTAGGTAGAGGGAACTTCCCTCAACTTAATAAAGGCCATATATGACAAACCCACAGCCAACGTCATTCTCAATGGTGAAAAACTGAAATCATTTCCAGTAAAATCAGGAACAAAACAAGGTTGTCCTCTCGCACCACTATTATTCAACATAGTTTTGGAAGTTGTAGCCACATCAATCAGAGACAAAAAAGAAATAAAAAATTCCAAATTGGAAAAGCAGAAGTAAAGCTGTCACCTTTTGCAGATGACATGGTACTATACATAGAGAATCCTAAAGATGCTATCACAAAACTACTAGAGCTAATCAATGAATTTGGTAAAGTAGCAGGATACAAAATTAATGCACAGAAATCACTTGCATTCCTATAAACTAATGATGAAAAATCTGAAAGAGAAATTAAGGAAACACTCTCATTTACTATTGCAACAAAAAGAATAAAATACCTAGGGATAAATCTACCTAAGGAGACAAAAGACCTGTATGCAGAAAACTATAAGACACTGATGAAAGAAATTAAACGTGATACAAACAGATGGAGAGATATACCATGTTTTTGGCCTGGAAGAATCAATACTGTGAAAATGACTATAGTACCCAAAGCAATCCACAGATTCAATGCAATCCCTATCAAACTACGAATGGCATTTTTCACAGAACTAGAACAAAAAATTTCACAATTTGTATGGAAACACCAAAGACCCCGAATAGCCAAAGCAATTGTGAGAAAGAAAAATGGAGCTGGAGTAATCAGGCTTCCTGACTTCAGACTATAGTACAAAGAAACAGTAATCAAGACAGTATGGTACTGGCAAGAAAACAGAAATATAGATCAATAGAACAGTATAGAAATCCCAGAGATAAACCCACACACATACGGTCACCTTATCTTTGACAAAGGAGGCAAGAATATACAATAGAGGAAAGACAGCTTCCCCTTCAATAAGTGGTGCTGGGAAAACTGGACAGCTACATGTAAAATAATGAAATTAGAACACTCCCTAACACCATACACAAAAATAAACTCAAAATGGATTAAAGACCTAAATTTAAGGCCAGACACTATGAAACTCTTAATGGAAAACATAGGCAGAACACTCTGTGACATAAATCACAGCCAGATCCATTTTGAGCCACTTACTAGAGAAATGGAAATAAAGACAAAAACAAACAAATGGGACCTAATGGAAATTAAAAGCTTTTGCACAGATAAGGAGAGCATAAACAAGGTGAAAAGACATCCCTAAGAAGGGGAGAAAATATTTGCAAATGAAGCAACTGACAAAGGATTAATTTCGAAAGTATACAAGCATTTCATGCAGCTCAATATCAAAAAAATAAAACAACCCAATCCAAAAATGGGCAGACAACCTAAACAGACATTTCTCCAAAAATGATATACAGATTGCCAACAAATACATGAAAGGATGCTCAACATCACTAATCATTAGAGAAATACAGATCAAAACTACAATGAGGTATCACCTCACACCAGTCAGAATGGCCATCATCAAAAAATCTACAAACAATAAATGCTGCAGAGGGTGTGGAGAAAAGGGAACCCTCTTGCACTGCTGATGGGACTGTAAATTGATACAGCCACTATAGAGAACAATATGGAGGTTCCTTAGAAAACTAAAAATAGAACTACCATGTGACCCAGCAATCCCACTACTAGGCATATACCCTGAGAAAACCATAATTTAAAAAGAGTCATGTACCACAATGTTCATTGCAGCACTATTTACAATAGCGAGTACATGGAAGCAACCTAAGTGTCCATTGACAGATGAATGGATAAAGAAATTGTGGCACATATATACAATGGAATATTACTCAGCCATAAAAAGAAACGAAATTGAGTTGTTTGTAGTGAGGTGGGTGGATCTAGAGGGCGTCATATAGAGGGAAGTTAGTCAGTAAGAGAAAAACAAATACCTTAAGCTAACACATATATATGGAATCTAAAAAAAAAAAAAAAAAAAAAAAAAAACAATTTTGAGAAACCTAAGGGCAGGACAGGAATAAAGACCCAGATGTAGAGAATGGACTTGAGGACACAGGGAGGGGGAAGGGTAAGATGGGACGAAGTGAGAGAGTGGCATGGACATAT
>RJWK010055336.1:0-14756 GCA_004363435.1 Platanista minor
GAAGGCGGGGTGGGGGGGAGGGAGGGAAGGAGAGAGGGGAGACAGAACAAGGAACGGGGGAAAAGCCGGGCTTCTCAACCTCAGCGCCAGCGACATTCGGGGGGCCGGATCAGACTGTGGTGAGGGCTGTCCTGTGCATTGCAGAGCTCCACCCACCAGGTGCCAGTAGCATCCCCCTCCCCAAACAGGTTCGAGACATCCCCCTATGTCCCCGGGGTCGGGGGCAGGATCACCCCCGCCCGGAGAACCAGTGATTTAGAGGGACATAGAAACAGGGATTGAGACCCCAGAAGAGAGCTGGAGGGTGGAGAGGAAAGGACAGATTATGAGACCGTCCCAGAGAAAGAGGGACCAAGACAGAGCCCCCAAGAAGGGGTGGAGAACTGAAACTCAGAGTAAGGGACAGCCAGAGGAAAGGAAAGAGAGGCCCCAAGAGTCAGATGGAGGGGTGTGGGGCTCAGGGCCGGGTTCACACTTACAACTTCTGGGCGTGGCTGATGCGATTGTACAGAACATTGATCTGCAGAGACAGGAGGGAGATTCTGGCACAGCTGGAGGGACAGGCCCGCTCACCCACTACCCAGCCCCAGCCCAGCCCCCGACCCAGCCAGCCCCAGCCCAGCCCGGCCTCCAGCAGAGATGGGTCTCACCTCATATTTCTGCTGCTTCAGCTTCGCCATCAGGTCAAACTTCTCGGACTCCAAGTGGTGGATCCAGTCCGACAGTTCCTGGGCCTTCTCCCTGACAGGGCAGAAGGGCTGTCATGGAAGGGAGCCAGGCCAGGCCATGAGCCCAAACAGGTTGAGGGAACTGTTCAAAGCCACACAGCGAGTCTCTGAGTTCGACATTATTGGTGCCATTTTGTTAATATTTGAGGCCACGATATTCAAAGTGAATTGCAGCAAGGGGTTTTAAAATCTCTGCCCACTTCTCCATATCCCAAACAGAGAGCTCACGTTTCTCTAAAGGAGAATGGTTAAGGGCCTAGGCCCTGGAGTCAGAAAGACTTGCTTCAAATACCAGCTTTGGAATTCTCTGGTTTGTGACTGTGACCAAGTGACTCCCCCTAGGATCCTTTTTCCCTCTCCAGAAAAATGTAGAAATCAAACGGTGAAAGAAATGGCTGGTTGCCCACCTTCTCCCTTTCTTCCTTAGAAATCGAAGTTTTTGCAGTAGGCTCAGTTAAAAAGTTTCTCTCCCCAATCTCCGTTACAGGTAGGGTAGCCAGTGGGATGAAAGTAGGTCATTGGCTGGAGCTTCCACGTAAGACTTTGTGGGTTTTGCTTTACAATTTCTGCTGCTTGAATATGATGGCTGGAACTCCAGCAGCCACACTGGACCGTGAGGTGATTTTGAGGACAGAAATATTGGGCTAAAAGTAGTGGAGCAGAAAAATAGGAGCCTGAGTCTCTAATGATTTTGTAGAGTTGCCATACCAGCTATGGACTACCGATTTCTTCTATGTGAGAAAACAAAGCTCTATATTTTAGGCTGCTATAGTCAGATCTCAGTTATTAGAGGCCAAACTTATTCTGAACTGTTAAAAATCTACTGCCTTGAACTGTTATAGAATGAGAGAATAGGTATAAAGTACCTGGCACATGCTAAATACTCGACAAAGCTAGTTGTTACTATTCGTTTTATTCTTACTAGCAGTCTTTGTTTTCTTTGGCCAGCTAATGGTCTTCAAATGCTGTCTCTTCCATGGTGTATTTTACTTTAAAATTTTATAGACCATCATATGACCTCTATCTAATAAATAAAACTTAAATAACTTGAGATCCTCAAAAAATATTATTAGACCCAAATTATGAGTGGATGTGTGGTGAGGGAAGGAAAGAGGAGGAAAAAGGAACTTTAGTGACATGTTATTTAGTGCTAGGCCCTGTGATAACGTGACTGGGGAAGGACGGCACATCGCCAGTGGTGGGCTGGAGCCAAATCTGCGCATCCTTTCCCGACTCCGAGTGCACGGTTCTCACGCTGGTAGTTTGACATCAGCATGGTGGGAGTATTTACACTGTGGAAATGAGCAAATGCTAAGATGTGGACTTTTAGGCCCTGGAGATCTACTTGTTAAACATTTACCACCACACCACCTTGTAAAAGAGTGATGAAGAGCGCAGACTACCGCACCCGCCTGCCTGGGTTCAAATCCCCACTCTTCCACTTGCAAGGTGTGCAATCCTGGAAAGGTTACTTAACCTCTCTGTGCCTAGGGTTGCTCTTTTTTTTTTTTTTTAATTTTTTTAATGTTCCAGTTGCTTGTTTATCTTTAACATGAGGGTGATAACAGTATTACAGTGTCTACCTCATAGGGTTGTAAGCCCTCCACAGGGGGCTGCTGCTGCCATTATGATGATGATGATGATCAGCTCACTGGCCTTTCACTGCTCTGTGATGTAGATTTTGTTATCATAGCCTCATTTTACCAGTGAGGTAAGCAAGGCTCACAGAAGGTAAACCACGTGCCTAAGATGGCACAGCTGTAAGGGGTGAAGCCGGCACTGAGCCCCTGGCAAGTGGGTTGAGCTCCAAACCCCATCACTGTGCTGCCTATGAGGTGGTGGATGCTTCTGACTTTAAAGTCTGTGCCTGGGCCAGAAAATGGCAAGACGCATACGAGGGCCCTGAAGGAAAGACCCTCCCCAGCCTTCCCTCAGGTGGCATACTGTGAGATGCAGGCTGTGCAGACAGTGAGCTGTGAGGGGCAAGATAGAGCCCCATCCAGAAGAGAGTCGGCTGGAAAACTGTTGCCAGTGCATCTGGCTTTAATTCAGGTAAAAGATGGGGCCCATTCAGAGTTCCCAGGGGACATCAAAACACCATAATCTCCTAAATTTTGGTCAGATCTGTTGTCTGGCTTCCGTATTATCACCCGGACTCTACAGGTCTCGGCACCCACAAAACATG
Organism: Platanista minor; assembly: GCA_004363435.1. NCBI lineage: Eukaryota > Metazoa > Chordata > Mammalia > Artiodactyla > Platanistidae > Platanista > Platanista minor. The sequence goes on from RJWK010055336.1 coordinate 2,914, forward strand.
GGGCCTATATCAGTGAAACATTCCACAGGGGAGTCTACAGGGGCGCAGAGAGGGAGAGACACTTGCCCAAAGGCACACAGCACCAGGGCTTCCGCCCACTTGGATCTGGGTCAGGCGTCCCCTCATCTTCCCATCTCATACCCAGGCCCCTCCCACCTACCGGAGCTGTTCTTCTCCCATGTGGTCGATGTTCAGAGGCTTTTTACGCTCCGACAAGATGCGCAGTTTCATCTCACGCCCTGTCTGGCGCTTACCCCGCTTCTGTTCTGCCTGACGGTTGGAAAGGACATCGTGAGCTGGGGGATGGGTCCTCCGGATGGCTCCGCACCTCAGGACCCAGGGGTCCGGGCCCCCAGCCCCTTCCCCCTAATACCCTGGATTCCGGGGCCCCCCAAATCTCCCCACTCAGACCAAGGTGTCTGGGCCCCCAGCGCCTCCTCCCTCAGCCCAGACCCACAGGCCCTCCCCCCTCAGACCCAGGGGTCTGGGACCCTAGTCCTTCCCCCTTCAGAACCAGAGGTCCGGGCCCCCAGCCGCTCCCGCCTCACACCCAGGGGTCCAGACCCCCAGCCCCTCCTCCCACCTCTTTGGGAGACCAGTCCTTTGCGTACCACACCACCCGTTTCCTGTTCAGGCCCTAGTAGGCTGAACTCACCTTGACCAGGTAACCCCCAAAATGGGCCCCCATGTTGGACAGAACCTTCTTCTTTTTGGCGTCATCCTCAGCCCGCTTCTTGGCCTCTTCCTCTTCCTTCCGCATCTTCTCCTCCTGTGGGAAGAAAGGGGTTAATTCCTGGGCCTCCGTCCAGCACCCTGGACTGAGAGGGGAGGGGGTCCGAGATGGGCCCGTGGGAGGGGGCCCTCTTCTGCACTGAGTGAAGCAGGGATCAATCAGACCCAAGCATAAAACAAAGTCAATATCAGAACAGGCAAGGATGCTGACGGTCCCCTCCTCACCTTTCCAGGCCTGGCTGTGTGACCACCTGCAAGTCCTTCCTCCTCTGTGAGACTTTATATACCACCGCCAAGGAAAATATTAAACTAGTGGACGGATGTGCTTGCTTTTTTCTGCACGCTCCAGCCTGAAATGGCCAATGGTGATCTTTGCTGTGTGACCTCAGTGCAGGCACGTATCCTCTCTGGGACTTACTCTTCCTTAGTCTCATGAGAGGAGAATGACTGTCCTCAGAGGGTCATGGAAGGTAACTTGTGATGGGAGTTGGGGGGGGCTTGGGGCAGTAAAGAGGCTCTTGGCCTTGAGCCTGAGGAATAGGTTCTAGAATGCCTTCACTAAGGCATTAGCACATCCAGAAAGTCTGCACTGCATGTTCCAGAGTTAGTGGCTTGTCCAGACCAAAGGCCCCTCCCCACTGGAGAGGCAGGTGAGATGAGCATGATGGTGTTTCACTTGCCCAGGATTCCCCACCTGAATTAATTTCCTCTCGCTGCTGTAATTTGCAAACAGAGTGGCTTAAAACAATGAAAGTTTATCAGCTTATAGTTCTGCAGGCCAGAAGTGTGAAATGGGTCTCACGAGCTAAGTCAAGGTATGGACAGGGCTGGGTCCTTCTGGAGGCATTAGGGGAGATTCACTCCCTTTGCTCTTCCGGCTTCTAGGGGCCGCCTGCATCCCTTGGCTCAGGGCCACTTCCTCCACCTTCAAAGGTCCTCCCTTGTTTAAGGACCCTTGTGATAACATTAGGCTCACCCAGAAAATCCAGGAGAATCTCCCGATCTCAAGATCCTTAACTTAATCATTACCTACAAAGTCCCTTTTGCCAGGTAGGTTCCCATATTCATAGTCTCTGGGAACTAGGATGTGGACATCTTTGGGAGACCAGTCCTTTGCGTACCACACTACCTGTTTCCTGTTCTTTAAAAGTGGTTTCAGGGGGCTTCCCTGGTGGCACAGTGGTTAAGAATCCACCTGCCAATGCAGGGGACACGGGTTCGAGCCCTGGTCCGGGAAGATCCCACATGTCATGGAGCAACTAAGCCTGTGCACCACAACTACTGAGCCTGTGCTCTAGAGCCCACGAGCCACACCTACTGAGCCTGCATGCCACAACTAGTGAAGCCCACGTGTCTAGAGCCCGTGCTCTGAAACAAGAGAAGCCACCGCAATGAGAAGCCCGTGCACCACAACGAAGAGTAGCCCCTGCTCACTGCAACTAGAGAAAGCCGGCGCACAGCAGCAACAAAGACCCAATGCAGCCAATAAATAAATAAATAAAGTGGTTTGAGGGACTTCGCTGGTGGTCCAGTGGTTAAGACTCTGTGAGGGGGCATGGGTTTGATCCCTGGTCGGGGAACTAAGATCCCACGTGCCGTGCAGCGTGGCAAAAAAAAAAAAAAAAAGTGGTTTGAGTGAGCCACTCCTGATGCCAAGTCAGGTCATGTTTTCAAGGGTTAAACCAATGGGAGCATTCTAGCCACTCTCTCCCAACTAGCCAGTGATTCACTCCACAGTGGACAGGTGAACAATCTGAAAACATCCCAGGATTTGTGCAGGAGACAGAGAAAAGAGGAGTTTAAGCCAGAGCTGCTGGTGGCCGTTTGCCACCCCTGCCTGGGAACCATCTGGTTTGCCTGGGACTGATGGGATACAGGATTTTCAGGGCTCTGACCAGGAAAGTGCCAGGCAAACCAGGATGAGTTGCTCACCCTCCTGGACACACTGTCCACAGAAATATTGGCCAAGATGGGAAGATAAAAGCTGGGTCTTTGTGATATTATATGAGTCCCTTGATCCAGCCATGCCTGAAGCAAGCCATACCCTAGACCTTTTAGTTATATGAGCCAATAAAGTTCTCTTTCTGCTAAGTTCAGTTTGGGTTGGAGTTTCTGTCCCTTCCAACAGAAAGACCCTTGAATAATACAGCATGAGGACTTTTATGGGATCACAGAGAATATCATGAGTGGAAAATTGCAGTGTCCAGCTGAAAAAGTAACATTTGGGCTCCGGGAGGAGGGGAAACACCCACCACCAGCTTAGCCTGACGCTCGCGCTCCTTCTCGGTTCTGAAGCGCTGTTGCTCAGCTCTCTCCGCCCGGCGCCGCTCCTGGGGGAGAGAGAAGAATGAGGGGGTGCAGGGACCACCACGCACCCCCTTTATCACTTCCCAGCGTAGGTCAAGAGTGGCGATGGGCACCAACTTGGGTACTTTCCCAAAAGTTTCAGCCTTGGGTCTGTAGTGGACAGGAACGTATCTCCCAAGGCCCAAAGGATGGAAGGAGGGAGAAGAATTTGGGGAACCCCACCTCCCTTGACTCACAATGCGCTCTTTTAGCGCCACGAGCTCCTCTTCCTCTTTCTTCCGCTGTTCAAAATGCACGTCAATGAGCGTCTGCAGCTCCAGCAGATCTTTTTCCATGCGCTTCCGGTGGATGTCCTAGGGGACGGAGGGTGGGAGCACGGTCATTCCCCAGGTGGTGACCCAAGAGGGCGCCAACCTCTCAGCACGTCTGAGAAGCATCAGGAGGGGGAGCCCTCTGCGCAAGAATTGGTGCGGTTGGGCTTCCCTGGTGGCCCAGTTGTTACGAATCCGCCTGCCAATGTAGGGCACACATGTTTGAGCCCTAGTCTGGGAAGATACCAACCACATGCCACAGAGCAACTAAGCCCGTGCGCCACAACTACTGAAGCCTGTGCGCCTAGAGCCGGTGAGCCGCAACAAGAGAAGCCACCGCAATGAGAAGCCCGCGCACCGCAACGAAGAGTAACCCCCGCTCGCTCTGCAACTAGAGAAAGCCCGCGCGGAGCAACGAAGACCCAACGCAGGCAAAAATAAATAAATAAATTAAAAAAAAAAAAAAAAAAAGAATTGGTGGGGTTGACAGCTGGGACAGACGTCTGCTATGCATTATGTTTCCAGAAGATGGCAGCAAAGCATCGTATTCTGACACTAAACTAAGGGGCTGTCAAGACACAATTCCAAAAGAAGGGGGTAGGAAACAAACAAACAAAAGGGAAAAGACAAAAAAAAAAAAAAAAAAGAAAACAGTGGCTAGGGAGGGGCGCCTCTTCCTAATTTGCACCCTATAGGCTAGCAGCCCCTCCTGGGATGGGATGTCTGTTACTTACATCGAAGTCCACACGTTCCCCCTCTGGGATCTTTGGGGGAATCAGCGGAGGTACCACGGGCCGGCTGAGTGGACAGAAGAGAAGAAACACTGAGTAGTCTGACCTCCCTGCTGAATGTAAAATATTTTACTAATAACGTTTTATATGGATTAATGTTGAAATTATGAGATTTTGGCTATAGCAGGTTGAGTAAAATACGCTATTGGGATTAATTTTACCTGTTTGGGTTTACTTCTTAAAAGGCTGCTAGTTAAAAAAAACATTGTTCTTTAAGTTATTACATATGTGGCTTGCATTGTATTTGTATTGGGTGGTGCTGCCCTGGGCGGACTGCCCTTGACCTCTCCTTGACTTCCTGCCCTGGGCACTCCCACTTCTTGGAATTTTCTCTTTCTTTGGTTTCTTTCTTTTTTAAGCTGGAGAATTTATTTTTATTCTTGCAGTTTTATACTAGGAAGTCAACATTTAATTTAATAATTCATTGTTCACAATTGATTTATAAGGAACTTTAATCCTTAAATTGTACATCAGTATCCTATGACTCCAAATCTTATTTATCACTCTCCTTCCAGTCTGAAGAAAATGATCATGTAATTTATTAACTTCCACAGACAGCACAGTCCCACTGACATAACATTTGGTTTGAAGTCCTACACTCATATGAAAATTAAGAATAGCCAGCATCGGGCTTCCCTGCTGGCACAGTGGTTGAGAGTCCGCCTGCCAATGCAGGGGACGCGGGTTCGTGTCCCGGTCCGGGAAGATCCCACATGCCGCGGAGCGTCTGGGCCCGTGAGCCATGGCCGCTGAGCCTGCGCGTCCGGAGCCTGTGCTCTACAACAGGAGAGGCCAGAAGAACGAGAGGCCCGCGTACCGCAAAAAAAAAAAAAAATAGCCAGTATCAAACTGGTCTGAAACCTGATTGTGTTCCTGGTTCAAGATACCTGTAGTAAATTTGTAAGTCCACACTAATAAGACACAAAAATAAACTAGGGTGTGTATATCGTATAAAAAACTTTTCACAGTAGAGTAAAAACATTAAAATGTTACAAAATTTCAATCATATTACAGTGTTTTAATCAATTAGCTTTCAAAATGCCTGATTAACTGAATTAAATGCAAATAACTTTGTATGGGATTTTTTTTTTTTTTTTTTTTTTTTTTTTGCGGTACGCGGGCCTCTCACTGTTGTGGCCTCTCCCGTTGCACAGCACAGGCTCCGGATGCGCTGGCTCAGCGGCCATGGCTCACGGGCCCAGCCGCTCTGCGGCATGTGGGATCTTCCCGGACCGGGGCACGAACCCACGTGCCCTGCATCGGCAGGCGGACTCTCAACCACTGCGCCACCAGTGAAGCCCCGGATTTTTTTTTTTTTTAATGTTTGCCCAGCATTTCAAAATGGTTATGGAATATAACTTTTAAAATGTCAAAATACGCTATACATATTGCACTTTTCTGCTAGGCTGGGCTAGTATCCTCCATGGCAAGATACCAAAACTACTGAATGAAATACACTTTAAAATCAATAGGTATTTTATTAATTTCCTTGAAATTATCATCATCATTACCAAAACCTTCCAGGATTTTGTAAGGTTTGATTTCTTAAATACAGTTTTAAAGTTTAACTTAAGGAATGAAAAAAACCCTCATATATTTGACTTTTTATTTCCTTTTTTGGTCATTCAATGATCAAAGAGAATTTTAAACAAATTATGCTTCATCTTTCCTGACTTAATAAAAAGTAACAATTTCTATTAACCAAATTAGGAGAGTTTTGCCCTTTGATTCATTCGTGGGACACTCTTGTGATTAATGTCATTCACTCCTGTAACTTCGATTATCATCAATTACTGAGGATTCACCAACTCTGTCTCCAGCCCAGACTCTCTCCCAAACCCCAGACTCCAGTAAACAGATGCTTCCTGAACATTTCCTGCCTTTGCACACACCCTGCCCCAACTGAGCTCATCAACCTGTGGGTCTCTCAGTCTGTGGCCCCTTTCCACCCTATGCCCTCTGCTCCAGCTTAGGCCTTTTCCCCTTGAAAACTCACCACATCCTACAGTTCCCTGGCCATGTCATGTGCCTTTGTGCCCCCGGGCCTTTGCACACTCTGTTTGCTCTGCCTACAATGCCCTTCCCCTGATATACTCCACCCCTGAGACCTTCCCTCCTCCAACAAGCTTTCCCTGACACTGAAGCACACCTGTGCTTTCATGTGCCCCTGTGCTCTCAGCCAGATCTGATCCTCGGCCCCCTCTGCTCAGAACCCTTCCATGGCTCCCCGGTGTCCCAGAGAATTTCTGCATCTCATGCTCTATTGCTGCCTCCTTGCCTCTCCAAGCTTTGTCCCCAGTGTCACACCCTCCAGGGGTGAGCTCTCACTGACTTCACTGGTCTGCCTAGTTTGGATCTTTCTCATCAGAATGACCTATGTCTGCATCTGTTCCCTGAAACACTGGCCTAGATCCAGCTACTGGACCTTGCACACACCACTCCGCTTCGTCATCTACAATCTCCCTTCCACTTCCTTCAGCTAGCAAACTCTTCCGCCCTCAGGACTCGGCATCACCTCCCCTGGGAAGCCTTCCTTGATTGCCTAGGGCACAGATAGGGCCCTCTTCTGCACTACCATTACTGTATCTGGGTCTGTTTCACCAACAGGACAGCAAGAGTCTGACTTTCGCCAAACACAGTGGGAAGTTCACCAGAAATGTCTGTGGAAAGAAGGAATCACTGTCCTGTTCCATGTTTCCATGTCCCCACTCTCCTTCTCTGCCTTTCTTGCACCCTATCTCTGGAGGTGGGGGACATATTTAAGAGGACATGATTGGGACCCCCACCCCCCAGGATCTCACCTTGGTTTGGGCCGCTCCTCTTCTGGTGGAGGGATACAAAAAGATAATTAGCAAGAGTTCGTGGGGTGGGCATGACACATCCAAAGGAGGGACACCCCCTCCAAGCCTTGGTCCCCACAAGCCCAGTTCCCTTCTCCTGCAGCTCTGGGGGAAGGGTATGGTGGGGAAGAGGATAAGGGAAATCGGGGTGGCCGTAAAGGAGGGAGAGGGTCACACGCATCAGATATACATTCAGAACTGGTGTGGGGATCCCCCTCCCATTTCTCTGGGAACCCAGGTGTCCAAACCCCCAGACCATAAGGAGAAAAAAAAAAAGCAAACCCTCAGACCCTCGTTCTACATACCCAGAGCTCCTGCCCTCCATCAAGATCTAGCAGTGCCGGGAGGCCCCAAGCCCCCTCTTCACTCGGTGACCCAGGAGTTGTGTCCCCAGCCCCCTCCCCCTTGGGGACAGAGGAATACAGACTCCCACTGCCAGTCCCTTCTACAACCCACGCCCCAACCTTTGAATGTATATGAAGGAGACAAGTAACAGACAGGCGAAGATGAGAGGGAGGAGGGGTGCCTCTCCGCAAACATCCAACCCTTCTATAAGTATTCCTCCAGACTGGGGAAGAAGGCTTGGGTGTCGGTCCCTTTAAGAAGGAAGGGAACGGGTTAAAGCCATTGCGAGGCTATTTCCCTTCTTGGCCACCAGAGAGCGCGAGAGCTCTCCGGGGCTTAAAGGACCGGGCCTGGGACGGGTTACGGGGACGGGTTACGGGAGCCGGGAGGGAGTCATCTTGGAGGTCAGGGCCCTGAGGACCCCCGAAATCGGCCTCAGGAAGCGAAGCAGCCGCGGTTACCTCGCTCAGCCACCGGCTCCGGCTCCTCGGGGGCTGGGGAGGGGGCGGGAGGAGAAGCGAGGATTTGGGAAGCCGGGGGAGGGGAGCAGCCATGCCCGGATGCGGGAAGGGAAGAGAGGGGAGAGAGGGGAGAGGCAGTTAAAGGAGCTGAGGCCGAGGCCATCGAGATGCCCGTCCCCCGCGCAGCCTGCACCCCGTGGACTAGCGTCCGCACCCCACCCAGCCCCCCGGCGCTGCTTCCAGCTCCAGACCTGCGGAGTCCAGGGCCTCACCTTCCTCCTCCTCCTCCTCAGCAGCCTCCTCTTCTGGAAGGGGTGGGAGAGAGAAGAGGAGGCGTGAGGGGCCCGGGGTGGGGGGTGGGGGCGGGGACGGAAGGGGCTTCAGATAGGGGGAAGAGTGGGTGAGTGCGCAGAGACCCGCGTTCCGGTTCGCGTCTCATCTAGACGGGGGGACCCCTCTGGGCCTCAGCTGCAAGTGGGCCCACTGAGCTTTTCCCACGGGCTGTGCGGACCAGGAGGGTGGGCGTAGGGCAGGGCGGGCTAAGATGCGCCCAGGTGTCCCCACCTCCCCTCCCCCCCAAGGCCAGCCCACTCTCCACTCACCTTCAGGCTGCTCCCTGAGGACCCGGGTGGGAAGGAAAGAGGGAGGGGGAGAGTTAGGCGCCTTGGAGGTGGGAGGTGTCTCCACCGCTCCCGGGCCCCAGCCCTCCTGCCGGCAGCACTCACTCATATTCCTGCTCTTCGGCGTCCGACATCCTGGTGTCCTGCTGTGACCTACGAACGGCAGAGAACAGGCGGAGTGGGGTGGGGTGCAGAGGAGGAGGGGCTGGGGGCCGGGACCCCTGGGTCTGAGGGGGGAGGCGCTGGGGGTCTGGATCCTGGGTCTGAGGGAGGAGGGGCTGGGGACCCCCAACTCCTAAAGGCTCCTCCTAAACCGCGGGTGAAGACAGCGCATTGGGAGATACGGTCCGGGCAGAGCCCCAAGGCTGCAGCCCCGCCTTCTGACCACAGCTGTCCCCTTTTGTCTTATGACAAGTCCGTAGGAACCTGATCTGAGTAGGGATTCGGAGGAGGTATTTGGGAAGGGACAGCGGTCCGAAGACAATAGCTGCCCCACCCCCAGGGTCTATTTTGGGGGGATGTCATAGAGGGTGACACAGAGGACATCTCCTGAGAAGTATTTGTGGAGGGGGGGTTCTAGGAGAATTAATCATACCCGCTGCCCTCTCCCACCCCAGGTCCCTTCCCCTTTGGCTGGTTATCTGCCCACCTGTCGCCTCCTTTCACCTTCACCCACTGCCATGGAGGGGACAGAACACATAAGAGCAGCTTCTGTCCCCAGGCCTCATCCTGACCCCTAAATACTAAGACTCCCCAATCTCTGAGATCCCTAAGGCGCCCAGGTTGAGAGACCCCACAAAATCCCCATACCCACAGACCCCAATTTATGAATTCTGAAAACCAGTAACTCCTCATATCTCCAGATTCTGAGACTCCAACTGTTGAGACTCCCGATTATGGGTGCCCTAAAATCTTGACCCCCTAGGTCTTGACATCCCCTAAATTCTGAAACCTCAGGACTGTGAGACCCCAAAATCTGGATGCCTAAACTCAGGGGACTGATTCATGAAACCCCCAAATATGACATTACAAATTCTAATACCTCCCATCATGAGACATCAGATTCTGCGACCTCGATTCCTAAATCGCCAGATTCTGAGACACTGCCCCCAGTTCTGACACCCAGACTGTCTGTCATCCAAGCCCAGGGACTCCCAGTTTCTGAGATTCCCTCAGACTCAGACCTCCGAGGTCCTAAGGTGTTATATTCTGGGACACCCAAACCCTGCACTCCCAGCTTCTATAACCCCCAAGTCCTAATACATTCCCTTCCATCCCCAGTTCCTCTGGGACCGTTACCTGAGGCTGCGTCTGAAGAGGCGTGAACGGTGGGGCAGTCTTGCTGGGCAGGCTGAAGCACCCCCAGTTTATAGTGGGAGGCTCAGCCCCGCCCCAGGGGGAGAGGGAGGGGTAGAGAATTCCTTTCCTCACACTCAGAGGCTGCCCTGCCCCCACTCTGGCTCCACTTTCGGGATCAAGGCACCTCCTGGCTGTTCCAAGGCCTCTCCTCCATCCCAAAAGCATTGTCCAGGAACCCCGGGCTGGGTCAGGCCACCCTCGGGCTCCCCATCTCCCAGATCACACGGCACACTATGCTCTGAAGCCCCTGGGCTCAGCACGCAGTAGGTCCTTGGAGGATGCTTATTGATGAAAGGGGTACAAGGGATCTCTTCTCGCTCCATGAAGGGGTCCCTTTCTCTGCGTCTCTCTGGGCCTCCACTTCCCATACCCCGTTTCCCTGTCTCTATCTCTCCTTTGTCTCTGTGACTCTCCGTCTGTGTTTCTCTGTGTCTGTCTCAGCTTCTCCGTCTCCCCACCTCTGTCCATCTCTCTGTCCCCCCCCTCCCCACCCCCATCCCTTTGTCTGCCACCAGGATTCCACCCTGGTGACAACAGGCGCTAAAGCGGGGAAACAGGTGTGTGAGGGGGAGGGGAGGGGAGGGGGAGGGAGTGTGTCAGGCCCACAGGACTTCACACTCCCCACCTCCCTCGGACACTGATCTTTTTTGGTATCCCCCTCCCCCTTCCCAGCCAATCCACAACCTTGAACTCTACTCTAGGGGCTTCCTCACCCCTCCGTGCCAGTGTCTGTCTCTCTCCGCATTTCTGACTCTATGCATTTCTCAGGGATTGGCTTTGGGGCTCTCTCTGCATCTCTGTCTCTGAGTTCTTCACTCTGCCTGTCTCTGTGCCGCCAGTTTTTCTCTCTGCATTTTCACAGGTGTCTCTGCGTATCTGCCTCTCTTGATGTCTGGCTCTTGGTGTCTGTGTCTCCAGGTGTCCCTGTGCTTCTCTGTGACTCAGTTTCTGTCTGTCTTTAGCTGTGTCTGTTTTTATCTTTCTAGTTCTTGTGTGTGTGTGTGTGTGTGTGTGTGTGTGTGTGTGTGTGTGTGGTGGTGGTGGGGTCTCTGTATCTGCAGTTCTCCCTCTGTGGGTCCTTATTTCTGTCTCTTCCAGGGCGAGGTCATCTCTGTCTCTCTGTGTATATCCGTGTCTTTTCCCCTTTCTGTGCACTTCTTCCTATGAATCTCCACCTGTTCTCCCTCTCCCTTTGGGTCTCTGCCTGGCTCTCTCTCCCTGGGTCTCTGACTCAGTCTGTCCATGTCTCTGTGTGTCTGTCTTTGGGCCCTGGTCTCAGCACCTCTGTGCAGCTCCACGTGGAGACCCAGCTCTGCTCCTGATGTGCGCTGTGGCTTTGGGGGAGGCTGGCCCTCAGTTCTCCCGCCTCTCTCACACCTAAGCCCCCCCTGGTAATAGACACACAGCCACTCCCAGCTCAGAGAGAAGTCTTTATTCCTCGGGGCCATCCTCAGGGCCAGGGCCAGGGCTGTGCACAGGCCGGCTCAGCCCTCAAACTTTTTCTTGCGGCCTTCCATTCCACTCAGCGCATCGATGTTCTTGCGCCAGTCTCCTACCTCCCGGTTTTCCTGGAGGAACGGGTCAGAGGTTAGGGTGTCTTCCTGGTCTACAGGCTCTCAGATATTCTCCACTTGCCCTCCCGCCTGCTGGGTGGCTCTATTCTGGATGCCCATCACAGAGTCTGGTTCTGGAACACTTCTTGTCCCCTCAGACGATCCCTTCTAATTTGCCCCACTTCCTGTCTCCCTGCTGCACTTCTTGTCTCCCTCTTGGACTTCCTGTGTCCCTCCTGCACTTCCTGTCTCCCCTCTGCACTTCCTGTGTCCCCCCTGCACTTCCTGTCTCCCCTCTGCACTTCCTGTCTCCCCTCTGCACTGCCTGTCTTCCTCCTGCACGTCCCGTTTCCCTCTTGGACTTCCTGTCTCCCTCCTGCACTTCTTTTCTCTCATGAACATCCTGGAGACATCGTGCACTTCCTGACTCCTCGCCACTTCCATTCTCCCTGATGCACTTCCTGTCTTCCGCTTCTACATTCTGTCTTCCTCTTGCGTTTCCTGTGTCCCTCCTGCACTTCCTG
>RJWK010055337.1:0-14755 GCA_004363435.1 Platanista minor
GAGGTGGATGGACCTAGAGTCTGTCATACAGAGTGAAGTAAGTCAGAAAGAGAAAGACAAATACCGCATGCTAACACATATATATGGGATCTAAGAAAAAAGGAAATGTCGTGAAGAACCTAGGGGCAAGACGGGAATAAAGACACAGACCTACTAGAGAATGGACTTGAGGATATGGGGAGGGGGAAGGGTAAGCTGTGACAAAGTGAGAGAGTGGCATGGACATATATACACTACCAAACGTAAAATAGCTAGCTAGTGGGAAGCAGCTGCATAGCACAGGGAGATCAGCTCGGTGCTTTGTGACCACCTGGATGGGTGGGATAGGGAGGGTGGGAGGGAGGGAGACGCAAGAGGGAGGAGATATGGGAACATATGTATAACTGTTTCACTTTGTTATAAAGCAGAAACTAACCATTGTAAAGCAATTATACTCCAATAAAGATGAAAAAAAATTTAGAGAGTGCAGGTGCGCATGTGTTTAAGTGTGTACTTGATAAAATAAATCTAAAATGAACCAAGATAAGGATTAAGGTTTGAACTTTATCCAGCATAAGTCAATATAAAGATTTTCATTGTAGTCAATATTATTTTGAGTAACCACTTGGAACACATCTTTTTATCCAGAGATTAAAAGCATCCAGTCTTCCTTAGACAGGTCTGTGATTATGTCAATAGCCCTCCCCTAGGAGGAGGCTAAAGGCTGCACGACCCCTATGATATTCATTTTGGCCCATCTTGGGACCCCAACCTGTGTGACGAATAAGTGTGAAATACTCATTTTAAACAGGAAAACTGGAGCAGCTGGCTTATTTGGAAGCCTCCCTGAATGATGCTACTTGTTTTGCCCATTCCTTTGTCCAATGACCTCTCAACACATTTGTTCCACGTGATTTTGTCCATATAATTTGGTGCATTCACTGTTTCCCTATATCATTTCATGTATGTCTATGGGATCTGGGTAACTAGGCTGAAATAGCTCAGGACTGCCTTCCTGTAAATCTCCTCTCCGTCACCACCCCACCAGCTCAGTCTTTATAGAGGACAGACACTTCACTCTTACTGACTTACCTAGTAAATCGATTAAGTTACTGAGCAAAGAAAGAGTCACACGCTTAACAAAACAAAAAGGGGGTTTCTTGGAAGGAGGGACCGGTTGGCCGACACAAGGATTGAAACTTAATATCAAGTTTAATAGGGTGGGGCTTCCCTGGTGGCGCAGTGGTGAAGAACCCGCCTGCCAATGCAGGGGACACGGGTTCGAGCCCTGGTCCGGGAAGATCCCACATGCCACAGAGCAGCAAAGCCCGTGCACCACAACTACTGAACCTGCGCTCTAGAGCCCAGGTGCCACAACTACTGAAGCCTGCGCGCCTAGAACCCGTGCTCCGCAACAAGAGAAGCCACCGCAATGAGAAGCCCGCATGCAGCAACGAAGACCCAACGCAGCCAAAAATAAATAAATAAAAATAAATAAATTTTAAAAAAAGGAAAAAAAGTTTAATAGGGTGATACTGAGTTGCCACATAACAAAAGCAACCCTTGGAACCTTCGCTCTTTGATTTTCACTTCGCCAAATCAGTACATGCTTATTTTAGATTCCTGCTTCATCTCAACTTAATTTCTCTGACAACCCTATTTTAACCATCTTCTCTAAGTTTAACTAGGCTTAACTTAAACGTGACCACATTTTTCCTCCAGAAAAATCTCGTAATATATATGTAGGACTTATGTCATGGATTGCGACTGCCTTAGTTATCTCATTCAAGTCATCTTTTCTTGAGAATGCAAATAAACCATGCCATCTTGCCTCGTAAGTGAACTGCAGATCTACTTAGAGATAAGAAATACAACAGAAGAGTAGAAGGTGTAAATAATCACTAAATTCTGATTGATAATTTTCAAGATTTTATCGAATATAAAATTATACATAAAGCTAAAGTTCCCTTAAAAGATGTCTGGACCTAGAGCCACTATTTCTTAATGAAGACCCTAATGATAGTTAAAAAAAATTTTTTTTTGAAGTATAGTTGTGTTAATTTCTGCTGTACAGCAGAGTGATTCAGTTATACATAATATATATATATATATATTCTTTTTCAGATTCTTTTCCATTATGGTTTACCACAGGATACTGAATATAGTTCCCTGTGCTATACAATAGGACCTTGTTGTTCATCCATCCTACATATAATATTTTGCATCTTATTACTACTTTTTACTCTCACAAAAATGTATGTTTAGAAACTACATTTGATTTAATTAATAGATTTTTTTGAATTTTTAACACTGTGCTTTTTATGAACACAAATATTCTTATTCTTATGTGCATTATATGTACATCAGTGGCAGAACTAAGTATCTTATTAGACTACATATTATGTCAGCAAATCATAATTAAATGTTCTTTCCTAATCTAAAGCTCTCACTTGAAAGTGGAAAATTGTCATGGTCAGAAATATCTGAGCCATGATCATTCATTAGGTACATTCAGTACTGAATTAGAATGTGATATTCTGACTTTTACCTTGTCCATTGACCACTTGTCATGGGAATGTTCTGCATATTTGTTAATGAAGTATTCCAACTTCTCAGGAATTGTAATACTATGAGAAAAATAAAGAAAAAAGGCTTGATTTTCACAGCACTTCCAGGGAATCATATTAATAATTTACTCACAGCTTATGACTGCTTATACCCCATTCGATGCATAACTGTTAAAAAAAACTGGTTTAACAAGGTACTACTTTTCCATATGGTAGGAACAATATAAGAAAAGTCAAGCAGAGAAGGTTCTACCCACTCATCTTATAATGAGTCACACTTTATGTCTTAATGTAAGTTATATACAATAAAAATTATACATAGTATAAATAAAAATAATTAAAATGTATTCAAAGAAGAGGACAACAGATAACACCAATTTTTTCTTTAAACCTGAATGAACAGGTCAGATTTCAGCAGTCTTTTACCCATTTATAGTTGTTGCTTAAGAGACTTAAGTCAAAAGGAGGAATAACTGCATTCAGGAGGCCCTCCTGAATGAAGATATAGTTAAATTCAACAAGCTTAAAGACATACTTTTCTCCCACGTACGTTCTTTGCAGTTATTCCTCCGTTTGACTTAAGTCTCTTAGGCAACAACTATAAGTGGGTAAAAGACTGCTGAAATCTGACCTGTTCCATTTTAAATGTACTAAAATTAATTTTAAGTTAATTGCATACAACCAGTGATATGTTAATAATTTTAAATGTTAATGGTCTATATATAAACTCTAGATGTTACTAATATGAACTATAGGGAAAAGTAATTAACCAATTCATGCTTTATGATTCTGATAACATTTCTTCTTGATTTCTTTCATCTTAAATAAATATTTAATCCCTCGAACAGACATGGAGTCCATGCAATTGAAGACCAAGTCTGATGGTAAACGTAAGACTTGGGACTATCAAATATATCTATGAATGGAAAAAATAACTTACTAATTCAATTAACTTTGAGAATAGAATTTTAAGTAAAACCTAGTATAATGAGATGGTTTACTGTTCTTTTCTAGCAATGTTATCAGTTAGTAATTGAACTTTATGACATTCACATACTTAAAAAACAATATGTAAAAAAATCACAAAGATATAGGAATTATTGATATCACTATGCAAACCTAGTCTGTTAAGAGGTCCCCAAAGGGGCTAGCTGAGGTAAATTAATATACATGCCCAACACTTATTCATTAATTGGATTTAATTAATCAACACCAAAGCCATAACACTGTTCTAATGTTATTTTAAAATCCTACATTACATTGTATGTTAACAAACCACAAACTTACCCAAGTAGGAATGTGAACATGTGATATTTTGGTTTACTTACTTTAGAAGAGATACAAAGGATCAATCACATAAGCCAAATACTGGGGGGGTAGAGTCTTTTCTCACAGGACTGTTATCAAATACCAAACATGCAAATTTAAGGCATTATCAAACTAATGGCATACCACCTGGCTTGAAATTTGGATCTGGTTATGGAAGCTAAACCAGCTGAGGGGCCACCCAGAGACCTGAAAGTTGAACTCCCAAGCAAATTCAGATGCTGTGGATGGTAACTACCAAGTGACTACCTTGCTAATACTGATCTTGCTGAGTCACTACGGAATGGGTAAGAGAAAGTGGCATGAAGAGCAGCTTCCTTGCAAATGGAAAACCATGGTCCTACTTAAAGACAGTAACAACAACAAAAACGCTGAGACTCCATACACCTGACGTACCCAAACAACCCATCTGTAGAGCAATTTACGCAAGTAGGTACACGGAAGAGCTTTCATAATGATAAGATATTATCTGTGGTTAAGGTTGTCACACCACATTCTCAATCCATGCTAAATTTTCCAGAAATATTCTCATTTGATATGCCTTTCACTCTCACGCTGTGCTTTATGAGGCTGAACATAAACTGCTAACCCTAGGCCTGGCTGAGATGTAGTGATGATGAAGTGATGCCCCGTAGCTCACAGAAAGAGCTTTGCACTGCATGCTGGGAGCACCCTGAATCAAAGACTCTGCACAGAAGTTGGCTTCAATTATTAATAAACATTTAGGGTAGAATTTCAACTAAAAAATACAACTGGTATTACTTTCTTGATTCTCATTATTATAGGTATTGCCATGTGGTTACGTACAGAGAATCCTGATGATCTTAAGAGTATATCTCTTAGAAGGTACATCTTATCTACTTCTGATATTTGTATAACCATTATCATTACTACTATCATTTCATCAAGTAGAGGGACCCCTAGTAAAAGGATACCAATTCAAAGGGGGCATGGATGAGAGAAAGTTCACTTTAGTACCTTATTCAATTTCAGACTTCACACATCATTTACAATAAAAATCTGCTGCAATAGAAAGAGTCCATACTTTGAGGTATCAACAGGTTGTGGGTTAAAGTTCCCTTCAGAATCCACTGATGACTGTTTTTCCATCATACTGACATAATTTGACTCCATGTAGTCTGGAGGCAAAGCTCCCGCAACTGCACTCAGGCAAGGCAGTGCCAGTTTGAAAAGTTCTTGTTCATATTTCTGGGAAGAGATGGAGGACCAAAAAATAAATACTCCATTACTATTGAGCAAAAGCTGTCAACATGATCACTGCAGCTGACACGATGCTGTAAGAGAAAATCTGAATTACCTTGGGCTGGCTCAACTCCCCGAAGGACTCTTTCTCTAGAAAATGGAAACTATAGCCTGACATCCCATAAGATGAGATGACTGAAGCTTCGTACTGCAGTTGCAGCATAAAAGGAATAAAATCTTTACTTCTCTAAACGTTTATTCTCCAATATGGGAAATGAAGTGAACCTGAATATTCTACATGTATAACGTGTCTTTACAACATAAACACAATTTCAGTCAGTGAGGAGGACTATTGCCGCACCACCTTATAAAGACTAGACATGAAAAACACGCAAAGTATAACATTCCAGAGAGTAAGGAATTTTAACTGGTCTGTATTGCATTACAAAGGTATGAAAAATAAAATTCTGACCGGAGAAAGAAATTCTATAGGAGAGATGTATAATCAAAACTTCTGGGGAGAGGTATCTGTATATTAATTACATAATTAGTTAAATTTGTATTTGTAGATTTTTTTAAAAATCAAAAAAATAATTCCTTTATTTATTATTAGAAAAATTTTGAAGTGTAGTCGATTTATAATGTATTAAATCTCTGCTGTACAGCAAAGTGACTCAGTTATATACATCTAGACATTCTTTTTTTAAAAAATTTGCTTTTCCATTTTGCTTTATCCCAGGAGATTGAATACAGTTCCCTGGGCTATACAGTAGGACACTGTTGTTTATCCATTTTAAAAGTTATCTCACTTTAAGTATTCAATTTTAAATTAAAGCTGTAAATTCTTCTCAAACTACCTTCTACATATTATTTCAAAAAGGCTCCGGGTTTACCCAAGGCAATTCAGCAAGAAAAAGCACTGAGCTGTAGCTACCAAATGTAATCACAGATAAACTTCCCTTATTATGCAGTATACTCTTGGTTATACTATTCCAGTCATCTGATAATGTCTCTTTGGGAATTCAAACTGATTTTGATGAATAATTTAAGCATAAGCATACAAAGCATGTTGTTCTGATTTTCTCTGAAATAATACACTCCAGTCTTCTGAAAGTATATGAACTATTCATTATAAATATGGCAGCTATAAGGGAATGTCACATACATAAAGCACTGAGTACTTAAATCTCCACAGCAGCAAAGTGGGAAAAGTCAGTAAGGCCACTGGAATATTATAATTTTATGAGATTTAATATTTTATATTTTTATATTTGACAGGATTTCTTCAGGCTTTATAAGATTAGGGAGGTGACTGACTAGGGAGGGTTTGAGTCCAAAGAAGTCCAAATGTACCAGAAGCTGATCAACCCATGTGCATAATTTCCTAAAACGCTTAGCCATTTTAAAGTCAGAAAATGTTATGATCACAAGGAACGTTACCATAATGATTATGAAAAGTTAACGTAAATTGCATTCTCAACATTTGTTATAAATGAAGAGAAAACATAAAACTATGTCAAGTCTTGATGAGCAAAGACAGCATTCCACTATTCCACTAGGAATACTATCAAAGACAGCATTCCACTATTCCACTAGGAATACTATCTTACCAAGATCCTATGGCTTTTCAGTTGTTTTATCATGCAAATAAAACTGCAATTACCTTTTGAGACAGGGCATCAAAAATGCCCCAGAACAACTTTCTTGATAAATGAAGTTCTTCTTCTGAGGCAGCTCCAAAGTTTCCCCACCCTCCAGGCAGGCAGTAGTATTTCCAGCATCTTTCATAATGATTTGTCAGCAGCTAGGTGGGAAAACAATTCTAAGAGCACTGAGCTAAAGACACCTGGTATATATTTTCCATTTCCTCCCAAATGGCATTCTAATGCCATGTAATAAGGCCAACTGATAACTGATATGGAACTGCTCAATCCCATATGAATTATTTTGGAGAATACTATGATCTTATATAGGATGTCTCCTTAAATTTAACGCTGAGCACAGGATGAAGACCAAATGACCAATTTCACAAATTATCTTGAACAGAATTCTTTGGGAGGTTGTTTGGTTATCTGTGTACCCCTGAGTTCTACTTTAGTTGCTATCATTTACTTACAGTTTTATGACTTGTTATCCCCTGGAATCCATGCATGTAACAGAGGGACTGACGTCACACTGACCCAGAGGATACAGCACCTAAAATGTGCGTTCTCAAGGGACAATACCTCTGAATATTTGTGCTTCCTCTCTACCTACCCTGAATCATTACACTTCACGATTTGCTTCAGAACGGACATCTCTAAGTAAACTCCCCAAACTGCCCTACTTCCGTAATTTCTTTATCTGTAGCTCTTTGGTGGTTTTGGATGTAATTTATTTTCTTACTGAGGGTCTACGTTGCTTCTTAAGTTTTTAACCTACAAATATTTTGAGGGACTAAACTAGAAGTTCAAAGACATGGATGGAATTTTTCAATTATTCGGTAGCTCTTTGGATCATTTATTTTGGATATATAAACTGAAAAATAGTCACAACTACTTGCCAAATTAATAAAATTATTATTAATAATAATTAAAATAAAATTACTTTTTGAATAAACTGTAAATTTTTGGACCCTCTTTCCTATAGCTAAGGAGGAAAATAAATTGAGCGTTACTCTTATTAAAACTAACTAAGTCTCTTACTGTATAAATATTTCTTCTCATTTGGTCTCCCTCGCAGTTACAAATCACACACACACACAATTTAGGAATCTCATATGATGAAATATTGAGATCTAATTTGCTTAGAGTAACAGGCAAATATCTATAATGCAAAAGAGTTTTATCACATAAAGTAATACTGTATCGCTTTTCAGGTATTTTCCAGCTCATTTGTATCAAGAAAATTTTGCATGACAAGCAAATGATAAAAACTGTAAAAAAAAAAAAAAAAAAAACCCCAGGATTTTCAGCAAGGATATAACTTACTTTACATAATTCATCAGTTTCTCTAGATTTATTAAACCAAAATCACTTTTTGTAGAGAAAGATTGTTTTTGTTAAGTATCTAGGTGTGTTTAGTGTAAGAGCAGCTGAAGAAAACAGCAGCTTATCTTAAACCTCTTTTCACAGCACAATTACTGGGTGGCCATGAGGAAGAAATGATGTTTGCCAGGTGGCAGAGCAGAGTGGTCACCTATAAAAAGTCCACTGCAGGACAATGACCTCCATGCACAGACCATGCCACTAGATCACACATTGGTACACACCTAATACCTTAAAATCGTGAGCCAGGATCGGTATATTACATGACAGGAAAATATTCCCAAGTCAATAAGACAGAATGAGACTTGATCATTCACGAACAGAATAATAAAGCTGGGAAGCAAAAAGGTCAGGGACTTTACTCTGTGACAAACTGTAACTGCATATACATAAAGATTATATTTGATCCTTATGAAATGATATTTGGAAACTGTCATTTGATTACCAACTCAGAAAATGTTGTTTTTAAAACCTATTCTTTATGCCTTGAGGTTGCTAATACTTTAGGCCAGGCCTATTACCATGTTTTCCAGCCTAAGAATATCTTGGCTCATCTTTTTCTTGTGGCCCATTTTCTTTCCATTGATTTCTATTTCCATTGATTTACAGTAAACCAATCTTAGGATCTCTCTAGTCTTTTATTACTTGTTTATTTTACGTTGAGGTACACATATCTATAATTTACATGCCCATTTCAATAACTGGAAGAAATTTTCCAGCATCAAAGATCAAACATGATGTATCTGAGAGATATACATATATTGTAACAGGAAACAAAGCCAGAGGACCCAGTAATCAAATAACTACAGACACGTCCTGTACTTACCTTAAGAGGCATCTTTGCATGTTCATTTAATAATGGGACATCAAATACTAATCTTCTGAGTAAGTGCTGCATCATAGAAGGTCTCAATTGGCTGGTGGAACAAAGCTAATTTTAATAATGAACATTTAATAATGTCTAAACTAAGTAGAATAATTCACTAGACTAGATTATACACGCCAAGAAACTGTACCTACACCTCTCTTCAGATGATGTTAATTTTAGGTGTTCCTAATCCAAAGATTAACCAATAGTTACATACTTTTGTAAAAAGTTACATTTCCAACTCATCTCTAGCTCCCTGATCTGAAGACCAACCCTTATTTGTTACAGATGTTCCTCTTCTGCTCCTTCCCTTCCTACCACTCACAACTGCAGACCCCACTGTTGCCACTAATTTAGTAAATGCTTCTTCCCTCACTCCAGTGAGTGGGAAGGGTCTTCAATGACTAGATCAGAAGCAGAAAGAGGAGGGAGTGTAGGAACAAGAGGAAGAGAAAAAGACTGAGACCGAAATTTTGCCAGAGGAGAAAGGGAAAGAAGACTAACACACAGTGACCATTTACTGGGTCGGCAATCCTGAGTGCTTCATCTCATTTAATATTTAGAAAAAACCAGTGAGATAGATATTTTGATTCAATTTCACAGAATTTTGGGGTCAGGGAACTAAAATTACATTATGAACTAATCTTTTTTTTTTTTTTTTTTTCTTTTTTTTTAACCTCTCTCAGTCCCATCTGGCTCCTACACCCAACACACTCGCTCCACTATGAGTGAAAACCTTTCCTTTACCAATGTACTGGGCAGGCTGCAAGCTTTCACCTCCAAGAGCTCCTGTCCATCAGAAAGAAACCATTATCCTAGCTAGAGGCCTGAGAAATTGTCACTTTGACTGTCAGAACCTCAAAAGGAGAAGATACGCTTCTGGTTTTCAGAGTAAGACCTTCAAACACTTCTATCTATAGGAAGCGGCTTTCCAGGCTGGAGGAAATAGTCTGTCTTCATCACTGTCACAATAGGTCATACTTTAATATTATACTACATATGTTTTTTATCTTTAATAAGCCTCTGTTTTCTCTCCTCTTCTGGAAGAGGAGTTAAAACCATCACACAGTGAAACGGGGAGAATCTATTATTAATATTACACTAATGTGGCCGGCGACACCTCACACGCCAACATCCAGAATAGCATCATTCGTCCAACACTGTATCCAATGGCTAGAGAGAGAGTATACCGAGAGAGTCTTGGAGGAACGCTCCTGAACTTGATCAGGAGCAAGGGCACTCTGGTAAGACTCATACCCCAACACATAAAATGAATTAATTTTATGGTCCAGAAATTGTTAACAACATTCAAAACAATCTGTCAAGGGCCAGAGACTAAATTCTCTTTCTTAAAGAAGAAGAAACTTGGTATAGACCTCATTGCCCACTTACCCACAAATAGAGAGTAAACACACTTCTATGGAATCTCGTTGAGCTTTGGTAAGTGAGCAACCTTTAGAAAGTCTGTACACGGTGTGAAGTAATGAGTCAATGAGGGAAGCATGGTGCTCAGTGCCAGCAAAAAGAGGAGCACATCTTGTTAACAAAGGCAACACGGCCGTGCAAAGGTACCGATTGAGGGCCAGGGCCATGTCTGTAGCGCTCAAAGCAGCCTAGAAAGGAATTGGAGAGGAGACAGTCATTTGCGTTGGGCAGGAGACAACTTTCAAAGGGATCCACAAGTTGATGTGTACTTTCATTACCTAGAAAACAACAAAAGTACATAATATGAAAACAGATTCATCTGTTATAGATTTACCTGTGGTTCATATGCTTTTTTATAACTAAAAACAATCAATTTTCAATTGCTCATAAATAGATAAAGATGAATGAAGTAATATCTATCTCTTCAAAAAGCCCCAGAGGTTCATGTTCTAAAATAAAATATTGGGGGCTTCCCTGGTGGCGCAGTGGTTAAGAATACGCCTGCCAATGCAGGGGAAAACGGGTTCGAGCCCTGGTCTGGGAAGATCCCACTTTCTGTGGAGCAACTAAGCCTGTGCACCACAACTAGTGAAGCCCCTGAGCCTGTAGCCCGTGCTCTGCAACAAGAGAAGACACCACAATGAGAAGCCCGCACACCACAACGAAGAGTCACCCCCGCTAACCACAACTAGAGAAAGCCCGTGCACAGCAACGAAGACCAGACGCAGCCAAAAATAAATTAATTAATTAAGTTAATTACAAAAATTTTTTAATAAAATAAAACATCAAGGGTAGGATGGATGAAAGATAAAGACACTAATGATATCAAAGAATGTGAGTGCTTCCCTTTACTAGGAGAGGTAAGAGAAAGGAGTTTATTCTCACAGTAGATCGCAAATACATAAATTCTTTCTGAATTCTATGTATGAGTATTAATTATATTTCTGTTCATGTCCACCAGCATCAATAACCAAAGGCTGATTGTCCTACCATGTTATTAACTATACTACTTAGGTTCAGAATTTCACGTGAACACAACCAAAAAAGAACAAAAAAATTCAGTTTCATTTTTGTGATTCTCCTCTCACAGCTTTCACTATTGACAACTCAAGATCTGATTTCCTTTGATATCAAAAAGACTCATGTAATTGAGAATAAAAAGAGGTATTATTATAGCTACTAGGATAACATTTAGAGTTTAAGCTTATTTTACAATGTTTCAAATAGTAGAACACTTACACTGGTAATGGCAGATTCTCACTACTGGCCACTGGACTCACAGGACAGATTTGAGCCTACATGAATGTTAATAAATGAAGGCACCAGGATGATACTGTAATTGGCATGACTCAACAATGTCCACTAAACCTTCTCAATATTTTAACTGCTTTTGTTGAGATGCATAATTATTTATGTTGACTTCGAAGTGAACAGGAGCCACTGTGACCTCCCAAATTAGGGTTATATAAACTTTCTGTTGTCTTCCATTGCACCTGATCAGAATTCTTATCTTACTCTTCAGGTTGTCCATTTTCTCCAGTATTCAGTGAGTTCCTTGAGGATATAGTCTATTTTGTTTTCTGTTTAACCTATGCTTGCCTAAAAATATAATAGGCACTCAATAACCATTTGGTGACAATGAATAAATGAATATATCTATGAAAGAATACAATATGGCAGAGATTGAAGAGTTACAAGTTGCAGAAGTCATCTGTTCAGATCATTACCGTATCTAAAGAAGCAGCAGCCCGCAGATCTGGCAGAAAGCCAACCTCGAGAAGATGGAGGAGGAAATCTTGAACCTCAATTCCATAGACCCTGTCAAGGAACAAAACCATGGCTGCCTTGTGATCTGGGCAAAACCCCGCAGACATGTCAGGCTCCACCACATTCCCATCTAAAAAAGAGAAGGTGACACATTATTGTTAAGGAAATAGATTACAAATGGCTACTTTCCAGCCTTCTCGTGTTTTAAATAAAGTTATCCAGTGAATGGTTTTCTGTCCCTCTACTACCCTCAAGCAAGGGCTGGGACTTAGCCGAGGCAATATGGCAGTGCAATGGAAATCCATGGTCATTTAAATGTTATTTGGGCACCCATTTGTTAACTGTGTATATGATTAGGACATAGCATTATGCCAGATATCGAGAAGGAAACAAAATGGCACCCAAAATCCAAACTGTAAAACGAAGAGTAAATATCATAAAGCTAAAATGTAAAGCAAGGTTTGCATTCTTTTCAATATAAGAACCTCTTGAAAACTTAATAAAACATTAATAAAGTTCATGTACCCTATGTGATAATCATGGTACATTTACATATTTATGGCTTAGACAATTACAGAATAATGAACAAAACTCCAGGAACCAGTCTGACTTTCAGATGAAGGATGGTTCATTAATCATAATAGCATTTAATAACATTTAAAACATATTTGAGACATATTATTTTGTCTATCAACAGTCACTGCTTGATGCCTATGTAGAGGAGTGAATTCCTTAGTATAACTCTGTAGATTCATAGAGGGGGATCACTGATATGAAGAATTAGGGAATTATGTGCCCATTGAAAATACTGGAGAACAAATTTGTTTTCTGTTTGACCGTGTGATAGTTATGCCACATTGCTGCCGACCACACACTATAAGACTCTACAAATACTATCACAGAATCTTTATTACTGATGCAATGTTGGAGAAAGAAGGATGCAGGGAAAGATGATACATGACCATACCCATCCTGAAAGAATACAGTCACAACGTTTTTGTTTTCATTCACAGTCGATGAATGAATTTGATATTTGAATCATGAAAATGAACAAATAACAATGTTTTAAAGGAAATTAGACTGAAGACTAATCCAAATCACTTCCACTCCTTATAATTAACAATAACTAATACACCTAATACCTTCCTTCCTGTAATTACAATAATAACAATACTTGTCATTTGTGCTGTTGTCAGGTATTATGTTAGGAATGTTCCAGACACACTTTCATACAATTTTCACACGTGCACTATGAAGGTGGTATTATTACCTTCCTTTAACACAAGATAAAAAGCGACTTTCAGGGAAGTTAAATAACTTGTCCAAAATTGCACATCTAGTCATTGGCAAAGTTAGATTTAAACTAAGTAAAACTGGATTTAAAATCCAACCTGAGGTAATTTAATCCTTAGGTTAAATCAGCATGCTCTAACTTTTGCTTTAAAATCTACATGAAATTCCAGTTCCATTCTCCTAAAAAAAATCACATTATAGGTAATTTATAGTTATAGGATTCTATTCTTCTAACAGAAAGCTGTGCCTAAGGAAATGATAAGCAACTCACTGATCTTGAAATAAGATTTGTTTTTTAAACACTCATTCAGGTGGACATTCATTTTAAGAAATGCTACAACTCCAGCTGCCTGGGAATGAAGACTCATGTATTGGCTGCTGCTTTATGCTCTCCATCTCCTCAGACACACTGGGGACAATACAGCTGATGAACTGCCTTCTCTCAGACTCCTGGAAAATGAACTGGCACAAGGAGGGCCAGCTGCACTGGCTTTACCCTGTGCTGCCTGCATTATTCATCCACCTAAAATTACTACCTCAGACAATCTGCCCAAACCTGTCTGGACCAAGAGCTGCAGGAAAAGAATATCTACTTTTGAGATTAGATACTTGCCCCTTAATTTTTCTAAACTCCTCCTTCTTTCATTATCATTTTGGGCTACCCTCTAGTTCTAGGATAAGTATAATAACAATGTATGAGACCCATCAGAATGGCCCTCATCAAAGTGTCTAGAAACAACAAATGCTGGAGAGGTGTGGAGAAAAGGGAACCCTGCTACACTGTGGGTGGGAATGTAAATTGGTGCAGCCACTATGGAGAACAGTACAGAGGTTCCTTAAAAAACTAAAAACAGAGCTACCATATGATACAGCAATCCCCCTCCTGGGCATATATCCAGAGAAAACCATAATTCGAAAAGATACATGCACCCCTGTGTTCACTGCAGCACTATTTACAATAGCCAAAACATGGAAGCAAACTGAATGTCCATCAACAGAAGAATGGATAAAGATGTGGTACATATATACAATGGAATATTAGTCAGCCATAAAAAAGAATGAAATAATGCCATTTGCAGCAAGATGGATGGACCTAGAGATGATCATACTAAGTGAAGTAAGTCAGACAAAGACAAATATCATATGATATCACTTATATGGGGCATCTAAAAAATGATACAAATGAACTTACTTACAAAACAGAAAACAGACTCACAGACATAGAAAACAAACTTATGGTTACCAAAGGGGAAAGGTGGTGGGAGGAGGGATAAACTAGGAGGTTGGGATTGACATATACA
>RJWK010055338.1:0-14754 GCA_004363435.1 Platanista minor
AGGATGGAGGGGAGGGAGGATGGAGGGGAGGGAGGATGGAGGGGAGGGAGGGAGGATGGAGGGGAGGGAGGGAGGCAGGGAGGCTGCAGCTCCATCATTCTGAGCTGCAGCTCCATCATTCTGAGCAGAGTATGGTGGTGACCCAGGACCCATTTTCCTAATTTCACAAAACCTAACAGAAATTGTCCATGAACCAAAATCAGAGTGACTTTAAGGTCAAGTTTCACTGCTTTTGGCGCTGGTCATGCTGATTAGCTCATGCTCAGATTGGTGGCCATAAGTGTGTGTGATGAACAAGGAATGAGGAAGCTGTTATCATCTGGTAGCAAAAAAAACCTTTCAAAACTGAGGATCTGAGGGGGTGTGATAATGGGGTGGGGCATGGGGCATGGTTGAGAGCCTCTCCCCCAGCGAACTGCCGTGGATATAAAAACAGAGAGATCCGGTATTAAGAGTTTTTAAAGCAAGGCTCTCAAGTTTTAAAGCGACCCAAATAAGACATTATAAAATGAACTTGCTTATTTCTGGGCTAGTAGCGAACACTGTTTAGAAGAGGCTCTAGAGTGAATGGGGAGGACCCAGTTGCAGGCTGTGTAGCCTCTGCCCTGGGGTCACTGTCACCACGGGCGGAGCAGGGACAGGGGAAAGGCTGGGGCTCTGTGTGTAGCTGGGCTCTGCCCAATGGTGCCTGACCATGTGAGCGAGATCGCAGAAGGATGGAACCTCGAGGTCCTCAGGGCAACAAGTCCTCTTTCCAGGACCCCCATAAGTGCTTGGATGCCTCCCCTGACGGAGAACTCACTACAGCACAGGCAGGCATCGCTGCACAGCTCTGTTAGGCTAGGGGAGGGGCACGTCACCATCTCCACCACCTCCTGTCTCGTCCCAGTCCCTCCATCAGCCCCATGAGAAGTCCTTAATGTGAAGCTCTTGTAGACAGACTCTGGGGCTCACAGAAGTTAAGTGATCGCCTCAAGTGGGGACCCAAATCCAAGCCTGGATAAAGCTGGGTCCTCCCATGACCCCACGCCTTCCCAACAGCACAGCTGCATCGTCATGGGCAAGAAGCCTTGTCTGCTTTATGAAGATAGCCGCTCTCGGTCTGGGGGCAGGGGACATGGAGCGAGGGTCCCCTCTCCAACCCCACATGTCCTCTCCTGGCCTGACCCTTTTGCCAGGCGACGACATCAGCTGTGGGCAAGCTGTTCTCAGTCCGAGTTCGGCCTGAGATGTTGTCTCCAGGTTAGAATCATTTTCATCAAAGGCGGGCTTGGGTTTTTAATTTTCTTTGTTTGAGGGCGGTGGAGGAGGGGGATCCTTTGGAAACATCACATTCTCTAAAACACTACGGGGAAACATTTCATTTCCCAACAGGGCGATGCGGGGTGAAGGATGCCTCCAGCGAGGGTCATTTCGGTAGCTCATCACCAGGGAAGGACACACACGAGGCACCTCCATGGGCAGGCACGGCACGAGGTACCTACCCTAAAAAGCAGCTTCTTCATCTTCACAACGACCCTGAGTCCCATGTACTAGCACCATGTTTTAATGAGGAAACTGAAGCTCAGAGACTAATTTTCCAAAGTAGGGTAACCGGCTGGGTTCCCCCAAGGCACTGCACACAATTGATAAGGATTCGTGGACCAAACCTGAATGAGTGACAAAGCCCAAACCGAACTCAAAACAAGAACAAACTGAACAAAAAGACAGAATGTGGGAAGTTAACTAATTATAATCCATAGTGTTATCTTGTATTTTACATTATATCATGTAGCTTTTATAACTTTTTAAAAACTTCCTTTTGATCTCTAACAAATAACAAAAAGTTAA
Organism: Platanista minor; assembly: GCA_004363435.1. Lineage (NCBI taxonomy): Eukaryota > Metazoa > Chordata > Mammalia > Artiodactyla > Platanistidae > Platanista > Platanista minor. The sequence continues at coordinate 1,831 of RJWK010055338.1, forward strand.
TGTGCGCGTGCACGCGCGCACATGCGCACACACACACACACACACACACACACACGCAGAGAACTCACTTCTCGACTTGACACACACTTGGCTGAACGCACTGGTCCAAGCACCACGCAGAATCTGAAACATCCTTTCTGCACCAGCGTTGACCCAGGAATTGAAACAGGACATTGAACCTCATTAACATGTTTGGACCTGCAACGTCTCTACTGAAAAAACATTTCCACTTATCGGGAGATGGCATTTCCTCAAGGGACAAGAGCATCATGCTGGAGGCGTGACTGAGTCCAAGGGAGAATCCAGGCTCAACTCTCCCCAGCAGCCCCTGGCTCAGTGACGGGATCGGTGTCCTGGGGCTGCCACAGCAAATGACCACAACCCGGGGGCCTAAAACAACAGAAATTTATTCTCTCATACTCCAGAAGACAGAAGTCCCAAATCAAGGTGTCCCCAGGGCCACGATCCCTTTGGAGGCTCTAGCGGGAGGGTCCGTCCTGCGTCTTCAGCTTCTGGTGGCCCCAGGCACCCCTTGGCTTGTGGCCACACAACTCTGGTCTCTGCCTCTGTCCTCCATGGCCTTTCCCTGTGTCTGTGTATTCTCCTCTCGCATCTCTCACGAGCACTTGTGTCCTTGGATTCAGGGTCCACCCTAAATCCAGGGTGACCTCATCTCCAGATCCTTAACGACATCTCTGAAGACCCCATTTCCAAACAAGGTCATAGCACAGGTTCTGGGGGTTAGGATGTGGACTTATCTTTTGGGGATACAATTCAACCCACTGCCGTGACCACAGCCAGATCAGACTCTCCCCGCAGAGGAGGCCTCCATGACAGTTGAGTCCTAGGGGCGGTGAGCTCATCTGCTTATTCCCACCGGCATCACTTTGGCATCACATCACTCACAGCAGACGCTCGAGAGTTTTTGAAGGAACACATGGACAAGTGAACGAAGGCGTGTCTAGCCGAAGCCTCCTCGCAGAGCGTGGGATGGCGGCTTTCCCATGCCGTCCAGGTTTTCGGGCGACTGCAGCCTTTGACTCCCTGCTCTGCCCCTGGGTGGAGTGGCTGAAACAGCACCAGTCTAGCTAGTGCCCACTGCGAGATTAGGCATCCTCAAGGGACCTGCAGATCCCAGAGGCACTGAGAGAAGAGGTAGCCTGGGCAACACCAGTCCAACCTCCTTACCTGCCAGGTGAGAACACTGAAGCCCGGTGGGAGGGCCATGGATTTGCGCAGCTCACCCAGGGCAGCAGCAAGGTAGAGTCTAGAGGGCTGGCCCCTGCTCCTCCCACGGAGATTCCCCCATCACCATCATCGTCGTCGTCGTCGTCGTCGTCGTTCGTCATCCTCAACCAGGACGGCTCCCATGACCTCACCCCCTCCTCCGGGCACTGTGCTCAGCACCTCACACGAGTCTCCTCTTTGACTTCCCTGCAAACCAGTGCTTCACACACCGTCCTCACCCCCACTTTACAGGTGGTACGACTGAGGCTCCGACGTGTGAAATAACTTCCCAAAGGTCTCACTTCTAACGGAGGGAAGTGAAGCCACGGTTCTCATTTAACTTGTTCTGACACCCAAGCCAGGGGTGCCTGTGACCACAGCCAGATTGTGTTCCCACAACCGAAAACAGGAGATTTCTCCTGAGAGCACACAAAGTTTAATTGGAACACGACCGCGCCTGTTCCTCAGGGTATCCTCTGTGGCTGTTTTCCTGCTGCAATGGCACAGCTGAGTAAGCGCGACACAGACGGTACAATTTGCAAAGCCTACAATATTTACTATCTGGTCCTTTACAAAAATCTCTGCTGATGCTCTATACTGCTCGTACTATATTATAGTGTATTACATTGTACTGTAGTATGTTTTATTAATAATATTAGTCATACTGTATCATGGTCACTGCAAAAGCTACCACTCAGCAAAGATTCAAGAGCTTTTGCATTTATGATTTCTTGGTCTCTTCACATTTGATTCTCACAGGAAATCCACCAACGATTAATTTACAAGGAACTGAGCACTTCCAGAAGTGTAACCACCAGGCTCACTGCCTCAATCTGGAAGCCTCCTTGGGAGATGCAGCCAGGCAAGCTCAGGCAAGGTTAGACCTGACGGTGTGAGGGACTCGCCTCTCCAGATAAGTCATTGAGCCTCCACTTGGTAATGATGTTTGCGTCAACTTTCGCGGCAAGACAGGTCAGGGGAATGGGGCAGCAAAAGGAGATAAGGCTCCTCTGGCCAGACAGGTGACTTGGCCACCTGACTCATTAAACTGCTTGCTGAACTCCTACTCATCCTTCAAAACCCAGCTTAAATATTCCTTCCACCATGAAGTCCTCCTGGTCCCATAAACAGAACCGATCAACTCTTCCACTGTGCCCACGCAGTGTATGTGCTGTAGATGCCTCTGTTATGCCTTGCAGGTGTGTGTCTCACCCCCCTGTGTGGTGAGTTCCTCAAGGACAGAAATTGTGTTTGATGCACTTGGATCACCAGCTTGTAGTAACAGAACAACAGCAAACAGTGTTGGCTGAGCATGTACTAGGTTCTGGGCATTCATCTAAATGCATCATATGCATGAATCCTTAAAATAACCTAGGAGATGGGGTGGTTATTAACCCCATTGGTGAGGCTCTGAAGCCAAACTAACGGGTTTGGATCCTGGCTCAGCCTGCAACCCTGAGCACGTTACTTAACCCCTCTGTGCTTCGGGGTTCTTATCTGTAAGATGGGGAATAATCACAGCAGCTACCCAGTGGATGACTGGAACCAACATGTACCACCAGCTTGCAAGCACTAACTATTACATTTTAATAAAATTTGAAAGTTTGCCATTATTAAAAATTAAATTCTGGACACTTGAAATAAATTGTATTAAAAACTCACCACTTCCTAATTACTTTACTCTATTTTACTGTTATCTCTGCTCTTAGGTGATTTATGTCTCTTGAACCACTATGGAGGAAATGCTAAGTAGCTGTGAGCATTCCCGGCTCCATCCATGCTCAGTGACAGCTGGAAATCAGCCGCCAGGAGAGCATTTATACCATGGCATTCGGCAGATGCTACAAATCAGGAATGTTCCCCCTAGAGAGCCTGCTGTTGAGCGTTTACCAGCACACCACCATAACTGCCTGCAGTGAACTGGCAATGCGCATTAGCCATTGTTATTGTTACTGATGAACAAACCACAGAGATAAAATAACCCACCCAAAGTATGAAAGAGCCAGACACGATCCCAGACACCGCAGCTCCAGAGCTGGCCCCTTAACCAGCTAGAACTCTGGGCACACCGCATGCAGAGCAGGGGCCAATAAATGCTTGTTGGATGAACAAACAAACATTAAATTAATGGGTTTCAAATCTGCTGGCCACAAAATTGCCTGGGGAACTTTGCTAACACAGATTCCCTGTAGCCTCTTCTGTGCCGGGCTCCAGAGCATGCGTTTTTAGTCAGTGTCCCAGGGGTTCTGATTCTGGACCCGTCCCTGTCTGGATTACCAGCCTCCACCCCAAGCCTGCTCCTGCCCTGGCTTCTGTGCCCACCGGTCCTGCCATCTGGCCTGGGGGCGAGCGGCGGCTGTGAGATGGGGAGGCAGATCAGGGCACAGAATGCCCCAGTCTGCGCACAGGCCTGAACCAAGAGGGCTCCTGAAGACCAAAGGTTGTTCTCAGGCCTCCTCCAGCCGGGAGCGGGGAGCTGAGGGGCTGAAAGTTACCCTGAGCTGAGAAGCCTTGGCCACATTCGTGCACATGACAAGACGAAACGGGGTGAGAGGTGCAGAGCGCAGGGAAGTTCGTGGAAAGTGGCCACACTGCCTCTCCCTTAGTCTCACAGCAGCCATGTGAGAAGAGCAGAGGAAGCACACAAATCATCCCCCATTTACAGACCCGGAAACTGAGGCTCAGAGACAGACTTGCCTAAGCTCCTCACTGCTCAGACCTGGAGCCTTGGTTTCCAGGCTGTATCTTCCCTCAAATGCGGGTGTGAGGAGAGGGGTGGAGAAGATGGAGTTGGGGGGTCCGTGTAAGGCTATGTTTATGCATTACCTTGGCTCTGCTACTCACTAGCTGTGTGACCTTGGGCGAGGGTCTTAATCTTTCTGTGCCTCAGGTTTGCTCATGTGAACAAAATAGGGAAATCATTGGCAGCCTTCCTGTATGGTTGCTGCAAATTAATAGCTGTAGAGATGCTTCTTAGAATGTTACACCAAGTGGGGTTCAATAATGTGAGAAACAGCAACCACGGCATAGATTGATACTGTCGCCTTTATACATTTTATGGCCTCCCCGGGATGGCTCTCTTCTTTGAAAGGCGGCATGCTAACTTGGGGCACAGGTGGGGAGTGGAGGTGTCCTGGGATGGAAGTAGGGGGACTCTGGATCGGAAACAAGCCTCAGCCCATCCACAGGTATTCCCTGGGCACATACTCTGCTCTGAAGGTCCTGCTGACTGAATGGGATGTAGAGTGATAGCTAAGAGGGTGAGTGCCAGGATGCCGCGGACGCCACTCCCAACCCTGACTGTACATTAGAATCATCTGGGAAGCTTTAAAAAATGCCACTGTGCCCCACCCCAGACCAACTGAATTGCAAATTGGAATGGTGATGGTGCTGATGGTGATGCTGATGGTGATGCTGCTGATGGTGATGATGGTGATGGTGCTGGTGGTGGTGCTGGTGGTGATGCTGATGGTGATGCTGCTGATGGTGATGGTAACAGACATTATGCTGCTGCTGATGGTGATGGTAATAGACATTATGGTGCTGATGACGGTGATGGCGACAGTGATGATGGTGATGATAACAGACATTGATGATGATGGTGGTGGTGGTGGTGGTGGTGGTGGTGACACTGATGGTGGCCGGTGATGATGACAATGATAACAACCATCATTTTCTGTTCTGCCTGCCTCGATGCTCTCCCAAATCCCCTCATGGTGGCTTGGCTCACTTTCTTCAGGTCCAAACGCCAATAAATGCCTCCTCCAAGAGGCCTTCCCTGACCAGCACACCCCCATCTTTGGCAGCCCCCACCCCGCTTTCCGCTTCTTCGCCGCATGTGTCGCTAGTTCATATTACATCACACACTGATTTGTGTACTTGCTGACTATCGCCACCCCCAGGTTGTAAACCCCTGTGGAATCATGCAGATCACAACTCAGAATTATTCTGCTTGACATGAGGGGGCTTAGGTATTTATGCTGCCGGGGCATCAGACCCAGCACTTAGGGTTGCCAACATGTGGGGCAGAGCAGGCTCCAGTGACCAGAGGAGACTTCAGGCCAAGAGATCTGGGTGCTGGGAACTGTAAGGGTTAAGAGCTAGGAGTTGGCCCATATGGCCTGCTCCAATCCCTAAGCCTCAATTTCCCTCCCTGTAAAATGGGAATATTTATACTACCTAACCTGTGCTGCTTTGGGTGAGGGAAAGCAGACCATGCTCATGAAACACAATAAATGGTAGCCATCACAGCGCCCACCGTGTGCATCCCCTGGGTTTCTGGCACGGGGCTGGACACTTAACAGTGGCAGAGTCTACATGGGGTCAGGTCTCGTAGGGGCGAGGTGCAAGGTCTTCTGAGTAGGACAGAGCTGGGTTCAAGCCCCAGCTCAGCCTCTGCCTGGGTCACCTGACCAGGTACCAGGCTTACGTAGCCTCAATTTCTGCTTTTGTAAAACAGAGAGTTGATGAAAGCACCTCTCCTGGTTATTGGGAGAATTAAACGAGATGTTACATGAGGTCACCTTGGACAGTAACATCTCCTCAGCTCAGGAAGTGGATGCATCACTGTCTGAGGAAATTCCTTCTTCCTGGTCGACCCCTAGACTCTGTAGATTTTATGGGCAGGGCACAAAAAGAAAGAAAAAGAAAAGAAAAGACAGGAAGCCTAGAACAAGAGGAAGAGAAAACACGGACACGCGCGCGCGCGCGCGCGCACACACACACACACACACACACACACACACACACACACACACTCACACGCAGGCCAAGTGGAGGGACCCCGTCAGCACATAAACTGGAGGTGGGAGTGACCCCTGAAGCCTTTCCTCTGACAGCCGGTGGCGGCAGTGATGAATTTGTGAAGTTATCTAATTTTCCACTGTTTTAATTAGAGACTTGGGCTCTGAGGCCTCACAGCTGGCGTCTTTGTGCTGTGTTCTGTTGCCTGACAGAGAAAAATGTCCTCTCGAAGCGCAGCCAAGCTCTGCTCCTGACCTGAGCAAGCGAAACTTCTGGGATTCATAAACTTGTGGTCTCCGGGCAGAGTGTCAGTTGAACCAGGCCTCCTCCTCGCGGGCCCCCCAGAGCCAAGGCTGGGGGCCGCTATCACAGGAGGGGGCTGGGGAGGAGGGCAGGGCCAGGAGGTGGCCCCTGGTTGTGTTTGGGGTCCTGAGCCCAGTCCACGGGCAATGGCGGCTCCTTTCGGCCTATAATTGAGCCCAGCTTGGAGAGGCAAACACTCTGCTTCTCGGAGACAATGCTCTTGATTGCAGTGTGTGTGCTCTGAGTAATTTAATTTGTGGCTCATCTTTTGCCAAGTGATCTTTTACTGCACTGCATCTGATGAACGTGCAGCTGGGGCCGAGGCTCTCTCCACCTCTCCTCGCCCTCTGGCTGCCGGCTTCTTGGTGACTCACTTTGAAAAGAGGCAGGATGGGAGTTGGAGGAGAGAGAGGGCCCCGGAGGCAGACGCACTCCCATCTCGCCTCTGCCCCGGCCAGCCTGCAGGTCCCAGCCCTGAGCCTGCCTCCTCATCTGCAAAATGACAATCCTAAGAACAGCGGGAGGGTGGGGAGGCAGTGAGGGGTGGATTAACTCATTGGGTCACAGACAGGAAGAGGTGCCAGCTGAGGAAAAGACGGTCCCTGTGAGATTCGAATAGGCTTTGGGGTGAAGAAATGCTTTAGGTGTGTGACAACTGCTTTATACACAGCACTGCTGGGACCACCCCGGGGCGACAACAGGTCCCACCTTTCTCGGAGCAGATGTGAACTCCCTGTCTCCGAAGCCCTGTTTGAAAGCACCTGTCAGGCAACATCTTCCACTGCCTGGCAGCATCCTGTGCCACGACCGAGGCCAAGCTTCCTATCTACCTCTCACGGAAGAAACCATGCCTTATACTTACATATGTGCCAAAAGATGGCTGTGGGTGCTAGTTCGGTGACAGTTAAGGAAATTACTACGGCCTCATGCCCACAGCAGGTAGAAGAAAAATGGCTGTGACTTGGTTTACTGATGACCATAAAAGAAGTTACCCCCACGTCATGAGCTCAGCCAGTGCTCAAAAGATACCCATCACAGACCGATTTCTTGACCTGAAAATAACAGCTCAGAATCACACACATAGTAGTCTCCAAACGTCGGTCAATTGCCTAACTCCTTCATTAAAAAAAAAAAGAAAAAGAAAAATTAGCCCAGATTGTGTACATCCCAGATGCGCAAGTGATTATTGCAACTGGTCACTTTTTGACCCAAATTGAAGGGATCAAGTTTCCAAGCAGCTTCACTGTGTCCCAGAACAAAGCTCCAGAATATTCCAGAATAGGAATAAGAAAATATCTGGCAACCAACAAGGTAAGATTCACAATATCTGGCATCCAATCCAAAATTTTCCAGTATCCAAAGAATCGGGAAAACATAACCCGTAATAAGAAGAAAATCAATCCATCAAAAATAATTAGAAATAACAGAGATGATAAAGTTAGTAGACAAGAACTGTTAAAGTTATTATCACTGCATTAACTCTATAACTAGGGGGCTTTCCCCAACCCCGGCCCAGCCAACAGAAGGGATGGTCTCGAGGGGAGAAGCTGGGAGTCTCGGTTCCTGGTTCTGGAAAGTCCAGAATGAGGAGAGGAGAAAATGGGCGAGGGAGAGACAGAAAACTGTATCATGACCCTGACAACTCCCACCCCACATCTCAGCCACTTCCCCAGAACTTGCATTGCAGATGGGTGTAGGAGGAAGGAGGAAGACTCCGGCACTTTGTGTCGGGATAAAGAAGATGAGGCACATCCATACAATGCAATAGTGCTGAGCCGTCAAGAGGAACGAAACTGGGTCATCTGTAGGGTCGTGGAGACTGTCATACAGAGTGAAGGCAGAAAGAGAAAAACAAATGTCGTATATTAACGCATACATGGGGAATCTAGAAGAACGGTACAGACGAACCGGTTTGCAGGGCAGAAATAGAGACGCAGATGTAGAGAACAAATGTATGGACACCAAGGCGGGAAAGCAGGGAGGGGGTGGTGGTGGGATGAACTGGGAGATTGGGATTGACATGTATACACTAACATGTATAAAATAGATAACTAACAAGAACCTGCGGTATAAAAAAAATAAATTAACTAAAGTTGAAAAAAAAAAAAAGGACGGACTCAGAGATGAGGGAAGGAGCGAAGGACAGTTGCTGATCAAATTACAACACCTGGATCCCGCTGGACCTGAAGCTGACATGCCCCTGGACCGCTCAGGTAACTGAGCCAATCTTCCGTTTTTAACTCAGCCAGGTTGAGTTAGGCTTCCTGACATTTGCAAGCAGCCAAGGCTGCCCTGACATAGTAACTCACTCCCTTGGGGTCCCCACGTGCCAGAAAAGTAATCAGGGAAGCTTCTGAAGGGTTAAATTCTGGTCAGTGTAAAGCCCACTCCTCCCCCTAGGAGCTTCTCCAGCTGAGATACTTTTTCCTTTCCAATCCCATACAACCTGGGCTGCGGGGGCGGGGGGGGGGGACTGGGTGATTCTGACACGCCCTCCTCCTCAACCTCTTTCATACAAGCCATCTCTCTGCAGTGTCCTGCAGGGGATCACGATAAAGCTGGCAGCTGGATCTGCGAAGAAATGTAGAGGCCTCACCCCCTTCCGTTAAATGCCTAATTAAAATCGAGGGCCAAGGCCCATGGACTGGAGAACATTAACCATGTCCCGCTGCCGGCCGGGTGGGGAGTTCACATCGCCCCCCCAGGAACGCACAGAGCCGCGGTTCTGGGAGCTGGGGCTTAGAGCGCCCTTTGGCCCAGTGGCTGTCTCACCCCTGCCCTGCACTCTCCGGGCTGGGTCTGAAGGCCCGCCCTGCCCTGGGCACGATGCGGTGCAGAATGCTGAGCACAGGCAACCTGCAGCATCCCCCAACCCTCTTCCTCCTGACCCTCCTATCTCCCCTCTTTCTGTATTGTTGGTCTATCTCTCCATCTCCTCTCTCTGCCCCTTTCCCTATCTCGTTCTCTTTTTGTTTCTGTCTTTCTGACTCTTCCTCTGGCTCCCTGTCAACATCTGCTCCTTGTCCGGGTGTCTGTCCATCTGTCCCAAACTCTCTCTCAATCCCTGTCTTCTCTTTCCCTGTTATCTTCTCCCATCTCTGTCTGTCTCCCTCTCCTGTCTCTCCGTCTCTCTCTCCCATCTCTGTCTCCTTCCTGACTCCCGTCTTTCTTTCCTATTCTCCTGCCCCCCTTTTCAGTCTCATGCTCAACCATGGGACCTGCCAGGAGAGGCCGAAGACCCCAACCTGGGGGCCCTGGCACTGAGCCACTTTGGGCCCAAATGATGCAGCAGGGGCCCGAGGGCTTGGGCCGCATCGTCCACCTTGTCAGGTCCTTTGGGGACCTCAGAGGAGCCCTGTGCCGACTGTGGACAAAGCCTCAGTCCTGGGGTGACGACGAGGTCTCCAGAGTATTTAGGAAGCTGAAGTCTGCAAATACTGGGGGAAGAACCCACTCCTGTCAGCCCTCAGCTGACCTTCCGGGCTCTTCCTGTCTCCTCGGCCCCAACCTGGGCCTTCGAGTTTTCGACTCCGGAGGCTGGACCGACCGTGGACCAGAGTCTGGACTCACCAGATCCCGTGTAACGGGGCTTACTTTGCTCATTTCTTAGGGCTGTCCTGATGAAGTGCCACACACTGGGTGGCTTAAGACAACAGAACTGTATTGTCTTACAGTTCTGGGGCCAGGAGTCCAAAATCAAGGTATTGGCAGGGCCATGCTCCCTCTGAAGGCTCCAGGGAAGAGTCTGTTCCATGCTTTTCTCTCCGCTTCCAGCAATCCTTGGCATTCCTTGGCCCACAGATACATCACTCCGGTGTCTGCCTGTATCATCACTTGGCTGTCTTCCCTCGGTGTGTCCGTCTGTGTCTCTTCTCTTCTTATAAGGACACCAGTCATGTTGGATTAAGGGCCCATATTCTCCAGTATGACCTCATCTTACCTTATCGCACCTGCAATGATCCTACATCCAAATAAGTTCACATCTCTGGGTCGGACGTGAATTTTGGGGTGACACTATGCCACCCAATACAGTAACCGAAGGCAGTGTATGGGGGTGCGTCAGAACCCCGCTGTGCAACATTGAGAAGGTTACTTGCATCTCTGAGCCTCAGCCCTGACCCCTAAGACAGGGTGATGGAGTCACTGCACAGGGGCCTTGGGAGGATCTTCCAGCACCCAGGGCTCGCACACGGCAAACGCAAACACAGAGCAGTTCTCAGCGCAGCGCGTTCAGCAGAAGACCTAGGACCTGCCGAGTGGCCCGTTGGGTCCCTTGTGCTCGCGACCCGCTCCTTCCAGCCATAACTCCTCAGCCTCCTCCGGTTGCTGTTGGGTAGATACTATTGGGCGGGGGGGGCGGGGGGCGGTTTCCCAGGAAGAATTGGGGCCTTGACTGTCACTGATGCCCATGCTTTAGCCCCGGATGCAAATTCCCTGAGCGGACACATGAAATGGAGCTGGAGAGAAAGAGGCGATGGGGCCACAGGGAGGGGCGGACACTGTGAACCCAGGGCATCCGGGTGGACGGCCGCTGGGAACAGGAGTTTGGCATCATGCAGGCCCGGCTTGGATTCCAGCCCCATCGTTTACTCACAGCCTGGCTTTGAGCAAGAGGTGGACGCTGCCTGAGGCTCCGTTTACATCTCTGTTAAATGGCAATCATCATCCAGGTCGCGAGACAGTTGAGGGAGGTAGATGGGTTAATAAACGGTGATGAGGACCCTACCTTACTTCCCTCTCCCCTGCCAAGGCCATTCTCAATCCCAGGAAAGACCAGCCAGCCAGGTCAACCTGATGTGCATTGAAAAGACAGGAGAAAGGGTGAAAGAGAGAGAGAGATGGGGAAGGAAAACTATGCAGGCTGGGGCTGGGCTGAGGGCTTGGGGAGGGTCTCACCTGTGAGAAACTCCAAAGAGAGTTAGAGATTGGTGGGAAATATTTTTATGAGATGTGCTGCTGTTGAGGATGAACTGGCATCCAGGTGATGGACTTAAAGAAGATGCATGTGAAGCAGGAGCTAGTAAACCACCATCTGCTTTTGTAGATAAAGCTTAACTGGAGCCCAGCCACGCCCATCCGTTTACAGTTGTCTCCACTGCCTTGGCGTTGAGGTGGCAGGATTTGTGACAGAGACCCCCAAATATTTCCTATCTGCCCCTTTACAGGCACAGTCGGTCGACGCCTGAGATAAACGCCAGAATTCCTTTTTTTCTGGATCACTCTCTGCAGCCAGACGATGCTTCCTGGAGAGCGGGCTCGCGCAGGGACGGGGCCACAAGCAACCCCGGAATGGATCAGGGTTACGAGGTGCAAACCACTTAGCCTGCAGATCATGTGTACTCAACAAATAATAAATTGTATCTGAAGAAGTTTCCCAGGAGAAAAGAGGAACAGAGTGACAAGGAAAATAACCGCAGAGGAGACAAGGATTGAAAGAAGGTGCTGGCGTTGGGAGCAGCTGCTCTCGGGGAAGGTCTGGTCTTACATGGGGCTGGAAGGCAGGAGAGCGGGCAGGAGACAAGAGACCCAAACGCTCATGATGCTGGATCCTCGTGTCTGCTGTTTCCACGGCTCATTTACCGGTATGTCCCCCCCTTAATATTTAAGTAGTTATTTTAATCTAGCCTCCGGTGTCCCACTGGCACAGACTGCCAAGAGCTGGAGCTTGTGGCCCCACCTTCAGCCAGGTTTTCACCAGGCAGCAGACTGAGAGCCGCCTGTGTCTCAGCCACAGGAAGAGAAGGCAGGAGCCCGACTGAGCTGGAAGCTCGGTGGGGGGGGGCCAGCATTTCTCACTGATGTCCAGGGTTGTAGGCGAGCAGGAGAGGCAGCCGCTGGCAGCTCGAGGAAGTTCGGGAGGACTTCCTGAAGGAGGGGGCTTTTGATCTGGGCCTTTAGAACTGAGTAGCAGTTCAGGAGACAAACATGAAGGGTGTATCTGGCACCTGGTATCTGGGGGAGGCCAGCGGAGTCCCTCTTCCTGACTCCTTCCCTGCTCCGACCAGGTGGCAGGAACACTTAATGCTGTCACCAGCTCCTCTGAGAGAGGAAGCTTACATGGAGCAGGCTCATGAGTTTGGGGAGAGAGGAGACAGAGCTGGAGAAGAAAGAGGGAACGAGAAGTAAGTAGAGAAGAGGCGCCACGAAGAGAAAAAGAGGTGAGAGGCATCAGACACGGAAGAGGGACCCCAAAATATCAGCTCATCAAGGCTTAAAACCACAGCTCAAGTGTGCCCGGCATTTAAGTGTCTCTTACGCAACCCCGCGTAACCCCATCAGGGAGATGCTGCTGCCTTTCCTGTGCTACAGACGGGGAAACTGAGGCTCACAAGGGACTGGCTCAAGGGCACGCAGCTAGGAAATGACAGCGGGATCTGAACCCAGGCAGTCTGGCTCCATTGCCCTCACTCTAACACCTGGCAAGCCTCACCTGCCCACCCATGACCAGGAGGATTTTCCCAGGTACCACGGGGCAGGTGCCCAGAAGGCAACATCTGCTCAGAGCCTCCTCAGGGCCCCCACCGATGGGAAGTGGGCTGGGAGGACTGCAGGGGCCCAGCTGGAGTGAGAGCCCTGGCAGGGCCGCACTTGGCCGGTCCCACAGCTGGTCACCATCCAGCAGCGGCGGGGTCGCCTCCGATAGCCCCCGGC
>RJWK010055339.1:0-14755 GCA_004363435.1 Platanista minor
AAAAAAAAAAAAAAAAAAAAAAAAAATTACCTTAAAATAAGCCAGACACAGAAGAACAAATATTGTATGATCCCCCTTATATGAGGTGCCTAATATAGGCAAATTTATAGAGACAGAAAAGAGAATAGAGGTTCTCAAGGCCTGGGGGAAAGATGGAATGGAGAGTTAGTGTTTAATGGGTACAGTTTTAATATGGGATGATGAAAAAATTCTGGATGTGGATAGCGGTGATGGTCGCACAACAACGTAAATGTGCTTAAAGCAGCACTGAGTGGTACACTTAAAATAGTTAAAGGAAAAAAGAATAGTTAAAGGAGGATATTTTACCACCATCAAAAAAAAAAATTATTACTCCTCCCCAGGGACTGTCCCAGGGAAGGAACCCCAGGTTCAGAGTCTAGGAAAGGCCTAGCATAACAGCAGTGAGAGGCCCGCGTACCACAAAAGATAAATAAATAAATAAAAATGTATTTCAATTAGTAAATGAAAAAGAGAAATGGTGGAATTGGAATACCACCACTTAGCAATCTCTAATAACAGATAAAGGCATTGAGCACCAAAGCCCGCTAACATTACAAAGGGAGAGACAACTAGTTATTAAGTGCATCCTATAGTCTGGCCAGAGGGACCTGACATGAATCTGATCCAGTTTCTGGATCCAGCTGCAGATTTTTAGGAAATACAGGGACAGAGGAACATGTTAAACTGTACCATAGGGACTTCCCTGGTGGCACAGTGGTGAAGACTCCAATCTCCCAATGCAGGGACCCGGGGTTCAATCCCTGGTCAGGGAACTAGATCCCACATGCATGCCACAACTAAGACCCGGCACAACCAAATAAAGAAAGAAATATTTTTTTAAAAAAACAAAAACCTGTACCATAAATGTGCAATCCGCAAAGCCCAGACTGTGAGAAATTTTACAGATCAATGGTCCTCCAACAGATACTGTATGGAAACAAAAGGGAGGAAAGAGAAACCTAGAGGTTAAAAGAGACTTGAGGGCTTCCCTGGTGGCGCAGTGGTTGAGAGTCCGCCTGCCGATGCAGGGGACGCGGGTTCGTGCCCCGGTCCGGGAAGATCTCGCATGCCGCGGAGCGGCTGGGCCCGTGAGCCATGGCCGCTGAGCCTGCGCGTCCGGAGCCTGTGCTCCGCCACGGGAGAGGCTACAGCAGTGAGAGGCCCCACCACTTTCCCCCCTTGGTGTCCAAACGTCCCCATACATTTGGAGAACCTGTTTCTTAAAACTGTTTTAGTCCACTGATTAAAAAAAAACAATTGTGGGAGTTCCCTGGCGGTCCAGTGGTTAGGACTCAGCGCTTTCACTGCTGTGGCCTGGGTTCAGTCCCTAGTTGGGGAACTAAGATCCTGCAAGCCACGAAGTGTAGCCAAAAAAAAAAAAAATTGAACTTCAGAGAACAAAGATCTCCTTGAAATCTGCATTCATCTAAAATAGTGATTCAATGCATATTGCAATTATGACACTCAAAATGTTTGCAGTCTTGGGCTTCCCTGGTGGCGCAGTAGTTGGGAGTCCGCCTGCCGATGCAGGGGACACGGGTTCATGCCCTGGTCTGGGAGGATCCCACATGCCACGGAGCGGCTGGGCCCATGAGCCATGACCGCTGAGCCTGCGCGTCTGGAGCCTGTGCTCCGCAACGGGAGAGGCCACAACAGTGAGAGGCCCACGTACAGCAAAAAAAAAAAAAAAAAGTTTGCAGTTTTATTTTTTTTAATAACATGATAAAAACCATGCAGGTCAACCCTGGAAGTCATTCATGTGTCTACCTGGGGTTGGATGGGGGTGGGGTCTTTTGTGTCTCAGAGTTAAAGTGGAGCGTGGTAGATGCAGAAAGAATTCTTCCCAAATGCCTCCTGAGCATGCCTTTACCTGGTCTCTCACCAGCAGTCGGGTCAGAGGGGAAGAGAGGGGCCAGGAGGGCCCAGACACCCTGTTTCTTCAAGGTTCTGTCTTTCCGTATCCAGAGTTCTGAAATCGCACTGAAGGGCTGGACCCAGACAGCCCAGCAGCTGGCAGCCCCACAGCCTCTGCTTCTCCAGCTACAGGGTCCTGTCCCCTCCAACCCAGCAGAATGGGTTTCTAACTCATGTCTTATCACCTATGCTGCTCCCTGCAGAAAACTCTCCATGCTGGTAAGACAGAATCCCCATGTCTGATTGTTTATGTCCTTCCAGAATTCATACGTTAAATCCTAACCCCGAATGTGATGGGATTAGGAGGTGCGACCTTGAAGAGGTGATTAGGTCATGAGGGTGGAGGCCTCATAAATGGGATTAGTGCCCTCATAAAAGGGACCCGCAGAGCTCCTGAGCCCCTTCTGCCCTGTGAGGACACAGCAAGATGGTGCTGTGAACCAGGAAGTGGGGCCTCACCCACCAGGTCTGCTGGGGCCTGGATCTTGGGCTTCTAGCCTCCAGAACTGTGAGAAACAGAAGTCTGTTGCTTGGGAGCCCCCTAGTCTATCATATTCTGTTACAGCCACCTGGAGAGACGAAGTCAGTTTCCCCTCTAGGGACGCGCACACCCCCTGCCCCCCGGCCCCACGTGGCTCTGTCCTGGGCCCTTTGCTGGTGGAGCTCTTCTTCCTCACCCACTCTTGCCCTCAGTTTCCCCCCCACCTCCCCGCAGCCCCATGACTGCTGCACGGCCCCTCCTGCAGAACCACCCTCTCCTGGAAACCCTGCCCAGGCCCCCCTGCCCCTCAGCCCAACCTCCCCGCAGGGGTGAGGGGCCCTGCAGAGAGCAGAGTGTCCCCAGTCGTGGGGGGACAGGAGAAGGTCTGGAGTAGGCAGGTGAATGAACACTTCCTTCTTCAGGTAGTCAGGCCTTTATTTTTAGTTCCTTTCTATTTACGGCAAGTAATACTGGTTTTCCTTTTTAAAATCAACTTACTTTTTTTGATTTTTAGGAAAAATATTAAGCAAATCGTAGCACAAGTGGTGCTGGGCAAGCAAAAGCCCTCAGGGTGGAAAGAGAGGGATGGGTTTTTAGACCCCGCGGCCCCTGCTGTTTCTGTCCTCGCCTGCACTTACAACCTTCTCAGCTGTTCCTTAGTCTGTGGTCCTCCAGACTGGGAGCTCCTGAGGGGTAGTCATCATTGTGTCTCCAGGACCCCCATGGTGCCCTCGTACAGTGGGTGAGCTGTGCACACTTTCTGCCCTGAGCTGAGCCCCACATGCTTGAGTTTCTCCGCTGGGCCTGGGTGTGTGTCTGGCTCAGGCCAGAAGCCACTTCCTCATTGTCTGTGGTCCTGGTCCTTGGGTGACAGCCAAGCAGGCACAGGGTGTGTGTGTCTGCCTGCATCTGGCTGTGACCCTGCCTCAGGGCCCAGGAGTGGGGAGGGCTTGTTGGTGAACGTGTTGGCGAGGCCAGACTTGTCCTCTTCTGGGGAAAAGGCCTGGGAGTGGGCCTTCCATGACACTGAGCCACAGGAGTTTTGTGCAGGTTCAAGAAAAGGTTAATTGGGGTGAGCTCTGTCCCCAGTGTCACTCAGCTGCACCCTTGCACAGGTGGATCAGTTGGTTCGCAGGCCAAGGACGTGAGCTTGTACCACTGATAGCCCATGCTGTGTGTGGTCCCTGCAGCACCCAGAAGGGAGGCTGAGTCACCCCAGGTACTCACTCATTCACTCAACAAACATCTGCTGAGCTCTTACTCTACTGACAGCAGTAGCTGACACGTATTACACACTCGCTGTGCTCCAGGCAGTGCATGAAATGCTCCCAGGTGGTTGTCTGAAAATGATAGGCTGTAATTAAATGAGATAATACATGAGCTCAATAAAGCCTGCCTCTTTGTATTATTACTGCTTTCATCTTGCTATTATTAGCCCCAAGTGCCAGACTCTGTAGATAGGATGCATAAAGCCTCCCTCCCAGCCTGTGGAGCAGTCACAGATAATTACAGGACCAAATAAGTCAGTCCAGGTAGATGCCCTCTGAGGGGGAAGGGCTTCTGTGCGTACTACAGAGGGAAAAACTAACTGTCTGCAGGGTGAAAAAACCTCACCTGGCTGACCCAGGCTGGGATAGCATTAGCCTTGGCCAGAGGGAGAGAGGAGGGGCAGGTACTGTACTGGTCTAGGAAGGCTTTGGTTTAGGTGCCCTCTAGGGCCTGAGCAAGTGGTATGTCCTGGGCCTGGCAGGAATTTGTATGGATGGAGGCTGGCGGGGAGGGGCGCAGGCCCCTGGGGCACCTGGCTAGCAGGGCTTAAGCACAACAGTTTAAGCTGGCGGGTTGGGTGTGTGCCTGTGGAGCACGAGGTGAGCTGGCTGGGAGAAGTCTTGGTGTGGAGGCCACTCCCAGCAGGGCTGCCCTGGGCTCAGGCCACACCTAGAGAGGAACCACCTGGCTGCCCTGCTGGGCCTGGATCTCCATCCAGTCATGGTATTGGGACACTAGTGGTTAAGGTGGCCGTTGTGTGGTCTGGATGATGAGAATTATTCAGCTTTGACACGTGCCTTTGGACTGCCAAGTCCCAGAGACAGGGAGATCCAAGGAGCATTGGTCGCTGAAGACGAGAAGTCTGGAGGCCTGGGCTTTAGCCCCAGCAACCCTGTCAGCCTCCTCATGTTCAAAGTGGGCATAAGAACAGCCCCCATCATATCCACCCCATAGATTTGCCGTCAAGACCAAATTCATGTAGGTGGTTCAGAGTCTGGGGTCGGACGTTACAGTGATTGGGTTCAATCTGGATTCTACTGCTTTTTAGCTGTGAACTCTGAGCAAGTTACAGAGAACCTTTAGGAGCCTCAGTTTCCTCATCTGTAAGTTGGAGCTAACCATAGCTCCTAACTCCCAGGTTATTGTGAGGATGACATGCTCCTAGTGCATTAGTGGGTGTGTTCTCAGTAAATTAGCTGGTATTGTGCACCTGTTTCATTTGTGAATGTCAAAACTCTAAACAAAGGACTTCCCAAGTTCATCCCCCCTTTCCCCTTAACTCACTTTCTAGATCCAGTTTCTCTCTTCTCAGTCCGTCTTCCCTTCTGCCACCAGGGTGAGCTTCCTAAAGCACAGATTTGCCTTGTGCTGTCCCTCTGGCTTGGTGGTCACAGCCCTTCTCCTCTGGCTGCGTACCCACCACTACTCTTCATCCACGCCTGCGCTCCATCTCAGGCACTGAGTGCTCTCTGGACCTCGGCCATTCCTCACGCTGCTCCTTCTTCCTGGAATGACACCTCATGTCTCACCTTCTGCCCATTATGGCCACCGCACTGTCTGCTTTCCCTGATTCCTCCAGGTGGTATGAACTTCTCTTTCCTCCAAACACCCCTAAGCCTCCAGAGGCAGGGGTGTGGGTTTGCATGTGTATCTGGGTCCCATGACTGACAGACCCGGGGCCTGCCCACCATTGGCCTTTCCTAAGTTTGCGCTCACCTAGACTCCTTTGTGGTGGCTGAGAAGGAGCCTCTGGCCAAGGGTCAGGCTGCAAGGCTCAGGAGAGGAAGTGCTTCCTCTGCTGTCTGAACCATCAAAAGGCAACGGCCAGGCCCTGGAGCCATGTCAGCCTCCCGCGCGGCAGCCCACATCCTGTCCCTGGCTTTCGTGGTGGCCTGGGTGAGGATGCATGACAGCGGGAAACCTGGGAAGCTCCTGTGCAGGAGACTGCAAGAAGCCAGGGAGGAGAAATGTATTTCTTATAGATCTGGAGGTTGCAATCTGAGATCAAGGTGTCAGCAGGTTGGTTTCTCCTTGAAGCCTCTCTCCGTGGTCACCTTCAGGCAGTGTCCTCACATGGCCTTTCTTCTCTGTGCGTGCGCCCCTGATGTCTCTTTGTGTGTCCGCTTTTCTTCCTTTTATAAGGACACCAGTCAGATTGGATCAGGACCCACCCTAATGGCCTCGTTTTAACTTAATCGTCTCTTTAAAGGCCCTATTTCCAAATACAGTCACTTTCTGAGGTACTGGAATTAGGACTTCAACATATGACAAAATTCAGTGCATAACAGTGGGTCCCCAAAGGACAGCCAGAATGGCATTGTCCAAAGACGGAGGAGTAGGGGGGACAGACACTCACCATAATTCCTGACTCCCTCTTCACTCAGGCCCCCTGCCGAAAGCAGTGTGCACTTTCAGAACCAGAGACAGGAAGGGTCTCATCTAGATAAGTTTAAAAGGAAGAGGCTGGGAGAAACCCAGAATTTCCCAGATAGAATAAGGTACCCCAGGGACCTCCTTGGCAGTCCAGTGGTTAAGATTCTGTGCTTCCACTGCAGGGGGCATGGGTTCGATCCCTGGTCGGGGAACTAAGATCCTGCATGCCATGTGGTGCAGCCAAAAAAAAAAAAATAAGAATAAGGTACCTTATTCTTATTCTTATTCTTAGAGGTATCTGCCAGCAATCCCACCATGACAATAACAGCTCCCATTTATGAGCACTGACTCTGACTCTATGATTGCCACTGCTTTCACACCATTTTGATGTTTTCCTCTACATTTTTTGGGACTTGGAGCATGTTGATAACTCTAAGGTCTTTAATTACATCATCCCTGTCATTTCTGTGTTTGTTTCTACTGATGTGTTTTTTTCCCTGGTTATGGGTCATATTTTCCTGCATCTTTGCATGTCTGGTCATTTTTGGTTGGATGCCAGACATTGTGCACTTGGTATTGTTGGGCGTTGGATTTTACTATATTCTTTTAAATAGCCCTGGATTTTGTTCTGGCATGCTGTTATGTTACTTGGGCTCAGTTTCATTCTTTTGATCTTGCTTCTAGGCTTTATTATTTACTAGAGCAGCCTTGAGTTTAGGGCTAATGTCATCCCACTATGAAGGCGTGATCCTTTGGAGGACTCTACTGCACTCTATATCATGAGGTCTTTCCACCCCGGTTGGAGGGAATACTAACTCCTGTGGGAGCTCTGGAAATTATTCAGGGCCTGCTACTTCCTGGTGTTCTTTCCACAGCCGGCTTCCTAGCATTTCAATCCACCCATGCAGAGTACTCAGAGACTCAGTGCAGTGCTTCTGCAGATCTCTGGAATTCTCTCTCTGTGTGGACAGTTCCCTCCTCTTGGGTCCTCTGACCTGTGACTCCTAGCAGCCTAGGGTCTTCCTTCTGTGAGTGAGCCCCCGGGCTTGCTTTAGTTCCCCTTCCTGTGCTGTGGCCCAGAAACTGCCTCCAGGAAGCCACCTGAGCAGCCATAGAACTCACCTCATTCATTTCCCTTCTTCAGGGCTCACAGCCCTGTGTCACCTGGAGTCTGATACCTGAAAACCACTGTTTCATCTGGAGGCCCTACGAGTGAAAGCTCTGCTACCATCATCTCATTAAGTCTTCAAGACACTCTAGAAGTCAGACTATTTTAAAAACAAGGCGGGGGTTTCCCTGGTGGCACAGTGGTTAAGAATCCACCTGCCAATGCAGGGGACACGGGTTCGAGCCCTGGTCTGGGAAGATCCCACATGCCGCGGAGCAACTAAGCCTGTGCACCTCAACTACCGAGCCTGCGCTCTAGTGCCCGTAAGCCACAGCTACTGAGCCCACACGCCGCAACTACTGAAGCCTGCACGCCTAGAGCCCATGCTCCGCAACAAGAGAAGTCACTGCAGTGAGAAGCCTGTGCACCACAACGAAGAGTAGCCCCTGCTCCCTGCAACTAGAGACCTGCAACGAAGACCCAATGCAGCCAAAAGTAAATACACAAAAATAAATAAATTTATTTTTAAAAGATAAATAAATAATAAAAACGAGGAAACTTAGAGCACCCAGGTAACTTTCCCTGAGTCAGACAGCTGCCAAGGTGTTGGTCATGTGTCTGCCTGACTCTGAGAATGCTACCATGCACTGTCTGGACCCTGAGGGAATCCAGCTTCCAGGGGCAAGGCCTTGACCGTCTCAGGCCTTGCCATCTGGATCCAGGCTCCTTCTATTTCAGGACACTCCCCCTCCTGCAGGTGTCCTGGCCCCCAGCCCCAGAGCTCATTTCTGTGTGTGCTCAGTGTGGGAAGGACTGCTTGGTCTGCATTTATATTCACAGTCACATCTGCCCACAAGGCACATTGATTGGGTCAGCAGGCAGCATCTTCTACTGAACAACATATTTGCTCTATGGAGCTGGTTGAAGTTTAACATCAAGGGTCTGTCTTAATGATCTTCACGGAGAATGCAGAGCGGTGCACCTGGGAAATGAGAGAGAGCCCTAGTGATTGGAGTGAGGCCAGCCCAGGCTACTGTTTCACAAGCAGCTTTTCAAGTCTCAAGCACTTCCCTTCCCTCACTTTATTTACTAAAAAACTTCAGGGACTTCCCTGGTGGTCCAGTGGTTAAGCCTCCACACTTCCACTGCAGGGTGCATAGGTTCGATCCTTGGTTGGGGAACTAAGATCCCACATGCTGTGTGGCATGGCCAAAAAAAAAAAAATTCAAACATATAAAAAAAGTAGAGGGATGAAACCCTCACAAACCTATCACCTAGACTGAAGAATTTTGTTTCACCTTTCTTTGTTTTTGCTGCAGTATTTTAAAGTAAATGACAAACTTCTAAACACTGCAGCATGTATCTCTAAAATGTAAGGACTTTTTTGATATAACCACAATAATTCTATTATTACACTTAGCAAAATAAATAATTTTATAATATTATCTACTCTTGGTTCATAGTTAAAATCCTCTCTTGTCCTTAACAACTTTTAGAGTTGGTTTGTTAAAAGCAGTACCCAGTCAAGGACTGAATTTCTTATATTTCTTTTTTTTTTAAATTTATTTATTGTTTATTTATTTATTTTTGGCTGCACTGGGTCTTCGTTGCTATGTGCGGGCTTTCTCTAGTTGTGGCGAGCAGGGTCTACTCTTCGTTGCGGTGTGAGGGCTTCTCACTGCAGTAGCTTCCCTCACTGTGGAGCATGGGCTCTAGGCACGCAGGCTTCAGTAATTGCGGCATGTGGGCTCAGTAGTTGTGGCTCGCGGGCTCTAGAGCACAGGCATGGTAGTTGTGGTGCAAGGGCTTAGTTGTTCCATGGCATGTGGAATCATCCCAGACCAGGGCTCAAACCTGTGTCCCCTGCATTGGCAGGCGGATTCTTAACCACTGTACCACCACGGAAGTCCTCTTATATTTCTTGTCTTTTAAAATCTAGAACAGTTCTTTCCCATCCACCCATTTTTTTCCAATAATACTGACTTGTTGATGACACCAGACCAGTGTCCTACAGAACAGACTACCTTCTATCTTCATCTGACTGTACAGATACTCCTCAACTTACAGTGGGGTTAGGTCCCCAAAAATCCATTGTAAGTTGAAAATATCGTAAGTTGAAGATGTATTTAACACACACCTAACTTAACAAAGCTCATCGCTTAGCCGAGCCTATCTTAAACGTGATTAGAATACTTAAGTTAGCCTACAGTGGGGCAAAATCATCTAACACAAAGCCTGTTTTATAAGAAAGTATTGAATATTTCATGTCATTGATTGAATACTGTACTGAAAGTGAAAAGCAGAATGGTTGGTTGTCTGGATACAGAATGATTGTATGTGCATTGATCATTTCTCCTCCTGATTGCAGGGTTGACTGGGAGCTGTAGCTCCCAGCTGCTGCCCTGCATCACGAGATAGAATTGGACTGTGTATCGTTAGCCCAGGAAAAGATAAAAATTCAGAATTCGAGGTAAGTTTTATACTGAATGCACATCACTTTTGTACCATCCTAAAGCTGAAAAATCTTAAGTCGAACCATCCTAAGTCGAGGACTGTCGGGGGTTCTTGTGATGTCATTTAACCTTTTCTCAGTCTCCTCTATTTTCTGTAAACTGGAAGTTAGGTCTAAAGTCTTGAATATACTTTTTGTTTTTTTTTTTTGTGGTACGCGGGCCTCTCACTGTTGTGGCCTCTCCCGTTGCAGAGCACAGGCTCAGGACACGCAGGCTCAGCGGCCATGGCTCACGGGCCTAGCCGCTCCACGGCATGTGGGATCTTCCCGGACCAGGGCATGAACCCATGTCCCCTGCATCGGCAGGTGGACCCCCAACCACTGTGCCACCAGGGAAGCCCCACTTTTCATTTTTTTGAATTATACTTTTTAGTTCTGGGCGACATTATGTACTGTGACCACATGCCTGGTCGTGTAATATGATGTTAACATGTGCTACTGGATCAAAGGGGCAGCAACTAGATGCCTCACTGCAGACCCCGTACCTCCTCCTTTAGGTGGCAAACAGTCTGTGGTTAAGCCCCTTGATGAAGTGTGTAAAATCCCTGCATCCCTGTCCTACTCTCATCTGCTCACCACCCTTTCTCGTCAGATAAACATGTCCCCCTCCCCCATTCACTGTGCCTTCTGGTACCTCCACCAGATAAGATTTTGCTGAATTTACCTCTTGAGTTTGCATTGTGACTATGGAAATTTTTTCAAATTAAAAAAATTAATTAGGGCTTCCCTGGTGGTGCAGTGGTTGAGAGTCTGCCTGCTGATGCAGGGGACGCGGGTTCATGCCCCGGTCCGGGAAGATCCCACATGCCGCGGAGCAGCTGAGCCCGTGAGCCATGGCCGCTGAGCCTGCGCGTCCGGAGCCTGTGCTCCGCAATGGGAGAGGCCACAACAGTGAGAGGCCCGCATACCGCAAAAAAAAAAATTAATTAAAATTTTCTTTTTAAAACAATATTTATTATTTATTTGGCTGCACCAGGTCTTAGTTGCATGGGATATTTATCTATTTATCTATCTATTTATTTATGGCTGCGTTGGGTCTTCATTGCTGAACGTGGGCTTTCTCTAGTTGCAGTGAGCGGGGGCTACTCTTCGTTCTGGTGTGCGGGCTTCTCATTGTGGTGGCTTCTCGGGTTTCTCACTGCGGTGGCTTCTTTTGCTGCGGAGCACGGGCTCTAGGTGGACGGGCTTCAGTAGTTGTGGCTCGCGGGCTCTAGCGCGCAGGCTCAGTAGTTGTGGCGCAAGGGCCTAGTTGCTCCACCGCATGTGGGATCTTCCCGGACCAGGGCTTGAACCCGTGTCCCCTGCACTGGCAGGCAGATTCCCAACCATTGCACCACCAGGGAAGTCCCTGCATGGGATCTTTAGTTGAAGCATGTGAACTCTTAGTTGAGGCATGTGGGATCTAGTTCCCTGACCAGGGATCGAACCCGGGCCCCCTGCATTGGGAGAGCAGAGTCTTAGCCACTGGACCACCTGGGAAGTCCCAATTTTAATTTTCAAAAATTAAAACTCTAATATCAGTTATGCTTTTTCATAGCTCCATCGCAAGATTCTGCCTTATCTTGGGAGGGGGTCACTAGTCTGAACTCCCACTGATGCTTAGGACTGGGCTACTCTGAGCCACAGTGCTCTTGGGCGGGTCACACCTGCAAGCACGGCAGAGATCCAAGTCCTGCGTGATGCCTGGGAGGTATGGCTGAGCTCTGTGGCCCAGCCACGTCAACTCAGGAGCTAAAAATGCCAACTCACTATAACCACCCAGGGCTCGTGGAATTGGAGATGATGCCAGTCTGGAGCTCAAGCAACCACAGGGCAAGGAGCCAGGGTGCAGACTCGATTTAGAGCCACAAGATGAGACCACTGTCAGAGTCAGCCAGGGAACGCCGACAAACCTCTCAGTGCTTCAGGGACAGTGGCCAAACATCGCAGTAATGGGACCAAAACTTCACTGTCTCCAACACATGGTCTGTGGTCCATCTGGAGTTTTAAAATTCTGATTTAGAAATTTATTTTATTTTATTTATATATTTTTTATTATTATTTTTTTTTGCGGTACGCAGGCCTCTCACTGTTGTGGGCTCTCCCGTTGCGGAGCACAGGCTCCGGACGTGCAGGCTCAGCGGCCATGGCTCACGGGCCCAGCCGCTCCGCGGCATGTGGGAGCTTCCCAGACCGGGGCACGAACCTGTGTCCCCTGCATCGGCAGGCAGACTCTCAACCACTGCGCCACCAGGGAAGCCCTAGAAATTTATTTTTATGAGTGTCTTACAAAAGTTTACAAATCCCACTCCACATTTATTTATCTATTCAATGGGTCACCTTTATCAGGGTGAAAGTGGAAACTGCTCTAGAAAATGTTAACTATGATGTTATTAAGCAAAAAACCTGGGGGCAGCATCAGATGAGGAAACCAAGCACAGCTAGAGAATATCTTACCTGTTCAGCGAAATCTTCACCTTTGATCCTCAGAAGAGCTGTGTGAGGTTGGTATCATTACCCCTAGTTTATATGTAGGGCTCTCAGAACCCCTAAGGCTTACAAGCAGAAAAGGCTAGAAATGGAAGAACGGTCACACAGCTGGCAATGGCAAGGCCAGGACTCTGAGATGTGCGTGGCTCTCAAGCCCCTGGTCTTTCACTACAATACGCCATCTTCCCCAACATGTAGCCACACAAGCAAAACTAAAATTGGGCACAAGAGAGATCCGTATCACTAAAATGTTTTCCAGGTTTTCCTTGCAGAATTCCAAGTTCCTAACAAGACCTAGAAGGCCCTTCTACTGCAGGCCCATTTCTTGGCCCTTTTCCCCTGGTTCCCTGTGCTTCAGCCACAGTGGCCTATAAGTTCCTTGAAGGATTTGTGCTCCTTCCCACCCCAGGGCCTTTGCACATGCTGTTTCCTCTGCTAGTCTCTGCTTTTCCTTAAAGTCTTGGCTTTCTTTGTTTTCTCAGGGAAGCCCGTCCTGATTTGGAGTAGGTCAGGCCGACAATGTCATTTGTCTTAGAGTGCCCTACTTCTCCTGTACAGCACTTTCACTGTGCTTCTCCTTCAAGGGTCTGAGTCACCAGGCCACGCGTTCAGGGCCTGAGCTCCTGAGGTTTCTAATTTCCACAGGAGGTTTTAATTGTGTACATGAGGTTGTGTGTGATTGGAGCTCAGTCTCCTTCCTTCTGTGGGACTTAAGTTCCTTATCCGTAAAACAGGGCCTGCAACTTTCTATAAATCAGTGGTTGATGTCCGTGAACTCTCAAGTCCTATATTATCCTCTGTACGTAGGAGGTTGCCTCTCAGCCACCCAAACTGACAAGCTCTTAGGGCATTCTCAAGTGTTTAATTAATTTATATTCTGGGTGGAATGTTGAGATTTCCCTGTCTCAAAGTGGTCCCAAGGACAGGTGATGGGCATTCTCTACAGCAGAATGGTGGCCTTCCTGGCCTTTCCTAGGCCCTACCAACCCCTTCCCCAGCTCTGCCATCCAGTGCTGTCCCTACCCCACGGGTCTTTCCAATCTTTTTTACTTTCCTTTGTCCAATCCTTGAAGGCTTTCAGGCCTACTGCCTTGTCACTGTCTCTTGGGGGCACGAGGAGGCGGCCAGGCAGTTAATATGCCATGACATCAAATTTACTCCATTTTATGCACTGTCTTCATTCTGAAGCCGTCTCATTCCTCCTTTTCTTGTTTTTTTTTCTGTGGTACGCGGGCCTCTCACTGTTGTGGCCTCTCCCATTTTGGAGCACAGGCTCCGGACGCGCAGGCTCAGCGGCCATGGCTCACGGGCCCAGCCGCTCCGCGGCATGTGGGATCTTCCCGGACCGGGGCACGAACCCGTGTCCCCTGCATCGGCAGGCGGACTCTCAACCACTGCGCCACCAGGGAAGCCCCTTTTCTTGGTTTTGACCTTTTCTATTCTTTTCTGAAATTATGGTAAAAATAACTGTGTGTGTGTGTGTGTGTGTGTGTGTGTTGTTATAGTTTTTCCTTGGAGAAATCTGAAGCCCCATCTTCTATTGCTGTGGAAAACACAAGAGTCTGAGAACTCTTACAGGGTGAAGACCACGTTCCTAAGAGGTCAGTGTGTCTGCTCCAGACCAGGCCTGGGGGTTCCTTTCCAGGCCAGCATCTCTTCCCCTCTTTCCCCACTTCACAGACCTTGAGTCCTACTCAGCTAGCAGAAGTTTCTGGGGGCCCAAGGAGGCTGAGGTCTCTGGGCCCCAGCAGGGCCTTGCCTGCCTTTCCCTCTTAGCCTCTTCGGGTAAATGCACTCATTCCACACTCCAGCAAGAGGTCACCTCCCCGGTAAGCGCTCCCTGACAAGCAGTGCACCATCTCCTCCTCCCGCCAGCCTGGGGTGTCCCTGCCCAAGCACTAGGAGCCGACCCACCTCTGGTTTTTCTGCTCATCACCTCCCCACCCCTAGCTTGGCTAGTGGGGTGCTCCTAGCGCACCCGGGCACTGCGTAGGTGCTCAGTTAATGTTTGTCAAATGAATGAATGAACCACGTGCTCCGGGAAGGCTCCTCCCAGGGACCCTGCGGGTTTGCTCAGCTCCAGGCCTCTCCCCCCAAGGCGGAAACTGAGTTGGGGACATCACATCACCGCGCGCCGGTCTAACCGGGGTTGTGCAAGCCACAAGCTTCACAAATTGCCAAGAATCCCCGTGCCCACCTGCCGGCCAGGGCGCACCCCTCTCAGTGCAAGAGGTCCAGCCCCCGGGAGGGCTCCGTGGATAAGGGGGAGACACCGCCCCTGCGGGGCTGCTACTCGGGGGGTGGGGTCGTGGGCACGGCCCCCCGCCCGCCGCCGTCCCGCCTCCTGCCGGCGCTCCCGGCCTTTCCCATCCGGCCCGCGACGCTCCGCCCGCCCCGCCCCACATGACACCGCCTCCGCCGCAAACTTTTTCCACCCCATCCTGTCGCGGCTCGAAAGGAATGGAAAATGGCGGCCTAGGCGCGGAGTTTCCTGGTGGAGCGGCGGCGGCGGCCTGGGCGCCGGGACGCGGGCGGCGGCATGACGCGCTGGGTGCCCACCAAGCGGGAGGAGAAATACGGCGTGGGTGAGCACCTCCTGCGCGCCGCG
>RJWK010055340.1:0-14755 GCA_004363435.1 Platanista minor
TCTCCCTTTTTTTCTTGATGAGTCTGGCTAATGGTTTATCAATTTTGTTTATCTTCTCAAAGAACCAGCTTTTACTTTTATTGATCTTTGCTATCGTTTCCTTCATTTCTTTTTCATTTATTTCTGATCTGATCTTTATGATTTCTTTCCTTCTGCTCACTTTGGGGTGTTTTTGTTCTTCTTTCTCTAATTGCTTTAGGTGCAAGGTTAGGTTGTTTATTTGAGATGTTTCCTGTTTCTTAAGGTAGGATTGTATTGCTATACACTTCCCTCTTAGAACTGCTCTTGCTGAATTCCATAGGTTTTGGGGTGTCATGTCTCCACAGTCATTTGTTTCTAGGTATTATTTGATTTCCTCTTTGATTTCTTCAGTGATCACTTTGTTATTAAGGAGTGTATTGTTTAGCCTCCATGTGTTTGCATTTTTTACAGATCTTTTCCTGTAAGTGATATCCAGTCTCATAGCATTGTGGTCGGAAAAGATACATGATACGATTTCAGTTTTCTTAAATTTACCAAGGCTTGATTTGTGACCCAAGATATGATCTACCCTGGAGAATGTTCCATCAGCACTTGAGAAAATGTGTATTCTGTTGCTTTTGGATGGAGTGTCCTATAAATATCAATTAAGTCCATCTTGTTTAATGTATCATTTAAAGCTTGTGTTTCCTTATTTATTTTCATTCTGGATGATCTGTCCATTGGTGAAAGTGCGGTGTTAAAGTCCCCTACTATGATTGTGTTACTGTCAATTTCCTCTTTTATGGCTGTTAGTATTTGCCTTATGTATTGAGGTGCTCCTATGTTGGGTGCATAAATATTTACAATTGTTCTATCTTCTTCGTGGATCGACCCCTTGATCATGATGTAGTGTCCTTCTTTGTCTCTTGTAATAGTCTTTATTTTAAAGTCTATTTTGTCTGATATAAGAATTGCTACTCCAGCTTTCTTCTGATTTTCATTTGCATGGATTATCTTTTCCCTGTCACTTTCACTCTGTATGTGTCCCTAGGTCTGAAGTGGGTCTCTTATAGACAGCATATATATGGGTCTTGTTTTTGTATCCATTCAGCCAGTCTGTGTCTTTTGGTGGGAGCATTTAATCCATTTTCATTCGGCCTCAGTTATTGATATGTATGTTCCTATGACCATTTTCTTAATTGTTTTGGGTTTTTTATTGTAAGTCTTTTCCCTCTCTTGTGTTTCTTGCCTAGAGAAGTTCCTTTAGCGTTTGTTGTAAAGCTGGTTTGGTGGTGCTGAATTCTCTCAGCTTTTGCTGGTCTGTAAAGGTTTTAATTTCTCCATCAAATCTGAATGAGATCCTTGCTGGGTAGAATAATCTTCGTTGTAGGTTTTTTTCCTTCATCACTTTAAACATGTCCTGCCACTCCTTTCTGGCTTGCAGAGTTTCTGCTGAAAGATCAGCTGTTAACCTTATGGGGATGCCCTTGTGTGTTATTTGTTGTTCTTCCCTTGCTGTTTTTAATATGTTTTCTTAGTATTTAATTTTTGATAGTTTGATTAATATGTGTCTTGGCGTGTTTCTCCTTGGATTTATCCTGTATGGGACTCTCTTGTGCTTCCTGGACTTGATTAACTATTTCCTTTCCCATATTAGGGAAGTTTTCAACTATAATCTCTTCAAATATTTTCTCAGTCCCTTTCTTTTTCTCTTCTTCTTCTGGGACCCCTATAATTTGAATGTTGGTGCATTTAATGTTGTCCCAGAGGTCTCTGAGACTGTTCTCAGTTCTTTTCATTCTTTTTTCTTTATTCTGCTCTGCAGTAGTTATTTCCACTATTTTATCTTCCAGGGCACTTATCCGTTCTTCAGCCTCAGTTATTCTGCTATTCATCCCTTCTATAGTATTTTTAATTTCATTTATTGTGTTGTTCATCATTGTTTGTTTTCTCTTTAGTTCTTCTAGGTCCTTGTTAAATGTTTCTTGCATTTCCTCTATTCTATATCCAAGATTTTGGATCATCTTTGCTATCATTATTCTGAATTCTTTTTCAGGTAGACTGCCTAATTCCTCTTCATTTGTTAGGCCCAGTGGGCTTTCACCTTGCTCCTTCATCTGCTGTGTGTTTTTCTGTCTTTTCATTTTGCTTATCTTACTGTGTTTCGGGTCTCCTTTCTGCAGGCTGCAGGTTCATACTTCCCACTGTTTTTGGTGTCTGTCCCCAGCGACTAAGGTTGGTTCAGTGGGTTGTGTAGGCTTCCTGGTGGAGGGGATTAGTGCCTGTGTTCTGGTGGATGAGGCTCAAGCTTGTCATTCTGGTGGGCAGGCCCCAACTGGTGGCGTGTTTTGGGGTTTCTGTGGCCTTATTATGATTTTAGGCAGCCTCTCTGCTAATGGATGGGGCTGTGTTCCTGTTTTGCTAGTTGTTTGGCATAGGGTGTCTAGCACTGTAGCTTGCTGGTCGTTGAGTGAAGCTGGGTGTTGGTGCTGAGATGGAGATCTCTGGGAGATTTTCTCCGTTTGATATTACGTGGAGCTGGGAGGTCTCTTGTGGACCAGTGTCCTGACGTTGGCTCTCCCACCACATTGGCACAGCCATGACGCCTGGCTGGAGCACCAAGAGCCTGTCCTCCACACGGCTCAGAATAAAAGGGAGAAAAAATGCGAAAGAAAGAAAGGAAGCAAGGAAGGAAGCAAGGAAGGGAGCAAGGAAGAACAGAAGGAAGGAAGGAAAGGAAAGAAAGAAAGAAAGAAGAAAGAGGATAAAATAAAATAAAGTTATTAAAATAAAAAATTATTATTGAGAAAAAAAAATTTTTAAGTAAAAGAAAGAAAAAAACGGACGGACAGAACCCTAGGACAAATGGTGAAAGCAAAGCTATACAGACAAAATCTCACACAGAAGAATACACATACACACCCATAAAAAGAGGAAAAGGGGAAAAAAAAAAATCTTGCTCTCAAAGTCCACCTCCTCAATTTGGGATGATTCGTTGTCTATTCATGTATTCCACAGATGCAGGGTACATGAAGTTGATTGTGGGGATTTAATCCGCTGCTCCTGAGGCTGCTGGGAGAGATTTCCCTTTCTCTTCTTTGTTCGCACAGCTCCCGGGGCTCAGCTTTGGATTTGGCCCCGCCTCTGCGTGTAGGTCGCCTGAGTGCATCTGTTCTTTGCTCAGACAGGACAGGGTTAAAGGGGCAGCTGATTTGGCGGCTCTGGCTCACTCAGGCCACAGGGAGTGAGGGGTACGGAATGCGTGGTGAGCCTGCAGTGGCAGAGGCCGGCATGATGTTGCAGCAATCTGAGACGCGCCGTGTGTTCTCCCAGGGAAATTGTCCCTGGGTCACAGGACCCTGGCAGTGGTGGGCTGCACAGGCTCCCGTGAGGGGAGGTGGGTATAGTGACCTGTGCTCGCACACAGGCTTCTTGGTGGCTGCAGCAGCAGTCTTAGCGTCTCATGTCCGTCTCTGGGGTCCGTGCTGATAGCCGCGGCTTGCGCCCATCTCTGGAGCTCCTTTAATTAGCGCTCTTAATCCCCTCTCCTCACGCACCAGGAAACAAAGTGGCAAGAAAAAGTCTCTTGTCTCTTCGGTAGCTCCAGACATTTCACTGACTCCCTCCTGGCTAGCCGTGGCGCACTAACCCCTTCAGGCTGTGTTCACGCCGCCAGACCCAGTCCTCTCCCTGCATCCGACCGAAGCCCGAGCCTCAGTTCCCAGACCTCGCCCACCCCAGCGGGTGAGCAGACAGGCCTCTCGGGCTGCTGAGTGCTGGGCGGCACCGATCCTCTGTGTGGGAATCTCTCCGCTTTGCCCTCTGCACCCGTGTTGCTGCGCTCTCCTCTGTGCCTCTGAAGCTCCCCCCTCCGCCACCCGCAGTCTCCGCCCGCGAAGGGGCTTCTAGCGTGTGGAAACCTTTCCTCCTTCACAGCTCCCTCTCACTGGTGCAGGTCTTGTCCCTATTCTTTTGACTATGTTTTCCTTTTTCTTTTGACCTACCCAGGTACTTGGGAAGTTTCTTGCCTTTTGGGAGGTCTGAGGTCTTCTGCCAGCGTTCAGTGGGTGTTCTATAGGAGCACTTCCACGTGTAGATGTATTTCTGATGTATCTGTGGGGAGGAAGGTGATCTCCACGTCTTACTCTTCCGCCATCTTCTCAAATCTCCAGCATTATTCTTAACAGCCCCAAACTGGATAAATCCAAATATCCCTCTACTAGTAAATGGATAAACAAAATGTGATATATCCATTCAATGGAATATTATTCAGCAATAAAAGGAAATAAAAAAACTGTAGTAAGAAATAAAGAAGCCTTACATGTTGATAAAGGGGTCAATCCAACAAGAAGATATAATACTTATAAATATTTATGTACCCAACATAGGAGCACCTATATATATACAGCAGATGTTAACAGACCAAAAAAGGGAGAAATAAACAGCAATACAATAACAGTAGGGGACTTTAAATGACATGCTAGATCTGATGAACTTAACAAATATCCAACCAAAAGCAAAAGAATACACATTCTTCTCAAGTGCACATTGAACATTCTCCAGGAGAGATCATGTTAGTCCACAAAACAAATCTTAACAAATTTAAGAAGATTAAGACAATAACAAGCATATTTTCATACCACAATGGTATGAAAATAGAAATCAATTACAAGAAGGAAACTGGAAAATTAGTGGAGACCAAACAACATGCTACTGAACAAACAATGGGTCAATAAAGAAACCAAAAGTGGAATAAAAAAATCTTGAGACAGGGCTTCCCTGGTGGCGCAGTGGTTGAGAGTCTGCCTGCCGATGCAGGGGACATGGGTTCGTGCCCCGGTCTGGGAAGATCCTACATGCTGTGGAGCAGCTGGGCCCATGAGCCATGGCCGCTGAGCCTGCGCTCTGCAACGGGAGAGGCCACAACAGTGAGAGGCCCACGTACCGCAAAAAAAAAAAAAGATTGTTTCTCAAAATGACCAAGGCTATGTATACAAAATGTGAAAACAAATGGTTCAAACATGAAAATTTTGATCAACCAACCATAGTTGCCTCAATAACCTCTAGTAACTCCTTTGACTGATTTTCAGGCTGGACTGACTTTTTTGTTTTTTTGTTTTTGTTTGTTTGTTTCTTTGTGGTACGCAGGCCTCTCACTGTTGTGGCCTCTCCCGCTGCGGAGCACAGGCTCCGGACGCGCAGGCTCAGTGGCCATGGCTCACGGGCCCAGCCGCTCCGCGGCACGTGGGATCTTCCCGGACCGGGGCACGAACCCGCGTCCCCTGCATCGGCAGGCGGACTCTCAACCACTGCGCCACCAGGGAAGCCCTGGACTGACTTTTTTCCTTCACTGAATTGACCAAATTGACTGTGGAAATTGGTATCATGTTGAGACAAACCCATGTTGCCACCAATAACAGCCTCAAGCAGGAAACTGTATCTTTTTACACATGCTGTATCAATTAGCCATTAAACAACCCACATGAACTGCATCAAGCTGAAGCTTGCTAATAAAGGCCCACAGAGCATGGGCTTTCTGCAGCTCTTCACAAAAGGTTCCTCCGCCCACTACCCAGCACCCACCCCCAACACAATCAGGGGTCAGAGTGGGAGGCAATCCCTGGTCAGGAAATGGCTGGGGACCGAGGGCGCTGCTCAAAACACATAAATAAAACCTCTTTCACAGAACTACAGCTGGAGTTATCCAACATGTTTTATACAGGGCTCTACCCATCAATTTCCTTTAAGTTTCTCACAAAGAAAATCGTGACTTTCTACGTGCAATTCTATGCTTTCTCTTTTCAGAAAAGGAAATTCTTGCGAACTGAGTATTCCCTGTTTGCTGTGATCTATTCATATCAGGTGTTGGTGATATCTCCCACTTCTGCTCCCTTCTGGTTTCCATCTTGTCTTTTTACTGGAGTATAGTTGCTTTACAATGCTGTGTTAGCTTCTGCACAGCAAAATGAATCAGCCATACATATACATATATCCCCTCCCTTTTGGATTTCCCTCGCATTTAAGTCACCACAGTGCATCACCACAGTGCATTAAGTAGAGCTCCCCATGCTATACAGTATGTTTGCATCAGTTGTCTATTTTATACATAGTATCAGTAGTGTATATGTGTCAATCCCAAGCTCCCAGTTCCTCCCACCCCCCCCCTTCCCCCTTGGTAGCATATTTAAAATATTTAATTTGCTCTGTGCTTTCATGTGTAAGCCTCACTGAATACTTTTAGAAATAGGCACAGTGCAATCCTTAAGGAAACATGAGCTCAGTTTTAAAATACAGTATGTGGCTCTCCTGTGGGATGATAATGGAAGCAGAAATAAACTTCTCTTCAACTTTTTCCCCTCTATAAAGCAATTACACTATTTTGCTTGAATGCCAGGAAGCCAGTCTCAGTTTACCAGGAGCCAGAAGACACATTAGCTGGTCTTCATGTCTAGTAAGCTCTCCTAGCACTATGCCAGGGTGCTGCAGCAATCTTTTTTCATTATGTTTAACTGTCTTACGAAAAGACAACAACTAATATATTTATCTAGTTATTTTTTGGGGACTGCTTCCTACTGAATGAGAACAGCAGGTACAATTAAACATAGACTATGCTGACATTTCTACACTACAAATTCATCTGTGCACAACAGGAACACACTTAATAGAAAACCGCAGTGCAATATAAAAGTTATTCTAATCATTCCATTATACAACAAAGGGTAGGTCATCCAAATATTCTTGCAAAAGCCTTAAATACAATTAAGCCTCATAATTAGCCATCCTAAATGGCAGTTATTATCTAGAGTCTCATGATTCAGTTCTGAATGGAAGCAACAAACATGGTTTTCCCTCTTCATGTATGACAAATGCAGGAGACATTCAGCATTTAGAAGGTTAATACCAGGGACAAAAAAGGCCCAGGCTTCTCAATTCTGCCTTCCTTTTAGTAAGTAAAAGAGGTTTCCTTCTAATGTGGTGGATTTTAGATTCCTACCCAGCAACATCCTCTGTTTGATGTATGGGAAATAACGGGTGTGGAGGAACAGGTTCCTGGGGGTCGGAAGGGACCTATACTCTGCCCCAGCTCTGAACAACTTAATTCCCGCAAGTCTAAGGTACCACCATTACAAGTTTTTCAGTGAAAAAGGAAAGAAAGCAATGGAATACAACACTGAATGCATAAATAAATTATAAGATACATTTTGATCGTAGAGTTGACTTGGAGTAGCATGTCCAGAAGACCAACTCTGGTAAATTGTTCTAAAGAAATAACAAAAATTAGAGATAACACTTCTTTGGCACTTGCTATATGCCAAACACTGGGCTAAATGCATTATCCTCATACATATTATATCTCATTTAATTTTCATCATAACCCTCGAGATAGGTACTATTATTAACCCCGTTTTATAGATGAATAAATTGAGGCTGAAGTTAATGAAATTACTTGCTCAAGGTCACACAACTATAGACTACAATCCTAACTCTTAAGCCTTAACAAACTGTATTATGTTTATGGGATAAATCTCATCTCAACTTATGGGCTCGATTACTATCCCAGTTTTGACCTTGAATAGCTGGGATGATCTTCAGACATAATAAAATGTCTGATTTTTCCACTTCTCATATAAAGTAAATATACGAGGGAAGTTTGGGGAAGGTTCTAACTATCCTTTCACTTAACCTCTTGCTGCTTGTCTTGAGAAACAGTTATTTGAACTATAACAATATCTATTATGTGCCAGACAAAGTGCTACAATCTCAAAGAGGTTAAGGAACTGATCCAAGGTCACATAGCTGAGTTGTATTAAGAAGAAGCAGAAGCAGAACTTAAATCTGGATCTGACCCTAAATATACATCTTTTCCATTAGGCCACCCACTAGTTATCACCTTCCTTATGACTAAGTTATTTATCCTTTTTAAGCTTTAGTTTCCTCATCTAAAACACAGAAAGGCACTCAATGAATGATAATAACAATAATAACTGCACCCAATCCAGAAGGAACTTAATCCTCCAACAGCAAAAGAATGGATTTAATTTCCATGGTACTGACCACCTTCAACCATGCCTTTGGAGAAAGGGACAGACATGGAGAGGTCTTCTAACTGCTAAACATTCTTGGCAGGATATTCTGAGAATAGATATCTTACTTTAACACTAAAGAGGAACAAAAGTCATCCAATTAAGCCACACTACAAAAAATTCCAGGAGAAAAATATTATTCCCAGAAACTGTGATTCAATTTATTCATCTAACAAATAGGGATTGGCACACAATCAGTGTCATAAATTAACTGTGGCCTCCAACCTCTACCAACAGAAATGACACAGCATACAGATGTTCTCCCTCTCCCTCTGATAAGATCCTAAAATTTCACAGTTTGCATAAGAGACAAAGCTGTGCTCAGGGCTTGGTGAATCAAACATTCATCAGACCACCGAGTGCATTGTGCTGGGTGGTTAGACAGGGGCTCATCATAAAGGTGAGGGGCATATATTCGGGTGCCATAAAGGACTGTGAGTCAAACCCACAATGATCACATAATCTACTTTAAATCCCAATCCCCAGCAAGGCAGAAGGATCTTAGGGGAGGTTAACAGGAGGACTAAATACCCTCTCAGACTATTTGTATTCCTTCCCTCTATGACACATGACTTCTTCTCTTCTCTTCCCTAAGGCTTCCACAGATACTCATTTTTAGAAAGGGAGGGGGAGGTGGCTTGCACGGTAATTCCCCTGGGTTCCTCACCCTTTTAGAGATGTCCTAAAAGGGATGACTCTGCCTATGATAAATAATACCACAGACACGTGGATAAAAGAAAAACTAAGTCCAGGACAACCCTCTCTGATGAAATAGGATCACCCAAATGCAGACAATCATAGAACAATCACATATTCTTTACTATTAAGACTTGTATTTTGAGATAGTTGTAGACTCACATGCAGTTGTAAAAAATAATAGACATCCTGTATACCTTCTACTCGTTTCCTCCCAACAGTGACATCTTGAAAAATTGTTGCACAATATCACAAACAGGGCACTGACACTGATACAGTCAAGACAGAGAATGTGTCCATCACCACATCCTTTTATAGCCATACCACTTCCCTCCTAACCCTGCATCCTCTCATTAGCCTCTGGAAACCACTAATTTACTCTCCATTTCTGTAATTCTGTCATTTCAAGAATCTTATAAAAATGGAATCACACAGTACTAACCTCTTGTGACTGGCTTTTTTTACTTGGCGTAATTCTCCGGAGATTCATCCAGGTTATATATATCAATAGTTCATTCCTTTTTATTGCTGCGTAGTAGTATATGGTATGAATGTAGCACAGCTTGTTTAACCATTCACTCATGAAAGGACGCTGGGGTTGTTTCCAGTTTTTGGCTATTATGAACAAAGCTACTATAAACATTTGTGTACTGCTTTTTGTGTAAACATAAGTCTTCATTTCTCTGGGGTAAATGCCCAGGAGTGCAATTGCTGGGTCATGTGGTAGTTGCACGTTTAGATTTTTAAGAAATACCAAATTGTTTTCTGGGTGGTCTGTATCATTTTACATTCCTGTCGGCAATGTATTAATGATCTAACTTCTCTGCATCCTTGCAGCATTTGGTGTTATCACTATTTTAAAAATTTTAGCCATTCTGGTAGGTATGTAGTAATATCTCGCTGTGGTTTTAATTTGCATTGCCTTAACAGCTAATGATGCTGAAATCCTTTCCTGTGCTTAAATATTTGCCATTTGTATATCCTCTTCAGTGGAATGTCTCTTCATGTCTTTTGCTCATTTTTTATTAGGATTGTTTGGGTTTTTTTGCTGTTGAATTTTGATAGTTTTTCATATACTCTAACTATGCGTTCTTTAAAAGAACAC
Organism: Platanista minor; assembly: GCA_004363435.1. NCBI lineage: Eukaryota > Metazoa > Chordata > Mammalia > Artiodactyla > Platanistidae > Platanista > Platanista minor. Next base: position 9,847 of record RJWK010055340.1, read on the forward strand.
TTTTAAGTAATGCTATATGGCGTTTCTTGTCTTGAAAATCATTACCACAAATACAGAAATCCCTAGTGATTACCTGAGGGAAAGACAATGAATGACCAACGTGGGGAAAGGAGGCTTAATTTTTAGAGATGTTCATTTGTGTGGAGAGTCAGAGCTGCAGAAAAATCAACAACCCAGAGTCATTAAATTAGTTTGTTTACCTCAGTTAATGGGCTCAGTCTTTTTTTTCCTCCAAACACACAAGTGTTCATAAGTTACGATCTACCATATCACTGGCATGTGATTAATATTTACATTTAAAGGACAATATTTAAACAATTTAAAAACAAGAGTCAAATGGACATATATACACTACCAAATGTAAATAGATAGCTAGTGGGAAGCAGCTGTATACCACAGGGAGATCAGCTCAGTGCTTTGTGACCACCTACAGGGGTGGGATAGGGAGGGTAGGAGGGAGATGCAAGAAGGAGGAGATAATGGGGATGTATGTATATGTACAGCTGATTCACTTTGTTATACAGCAGAAACTAACACACCATTGTAAAGCAAATATACTCCAATAAAGATGTTAAAATAAATAAATAGATAAATAAAAATAAAAACAGGAGCTAAGATGTAATTGTGCTCCCACCATCAGCACTTGCTAACTGCCTCCATCCAGACACATTTGGCTAAGCAGTCACAAAGCCTAGGGAAGGAGCCCACACACCTCAGTCCTCTCATCATCATGTATTACAACATAAAACCAACTGGGGATGATTCCTTTATTAATGTCTTCTGTTGCTCAAACACCAACCAGTTCTTTTAAAACCTGTGTCTGCTCCTCTAGATAGCAAAAATAAAACTCATCTATGAGTAAGCACCAACTGTATAAATCTCTGCAAAAGAGGTTATGAAAGTTTGGGCATATTACATTTCTTCATACATTACGTGAAATTAAACAGGTTAGTTTTCCATTGATAGTAATGTTTTCCAGCAATCCGTTCCCTAAAGAATCACTATCCAGCAAATGATCATTCCCTAACTTTTTTTCCACCACAGTTCCCAACTTTTACATACACCAAGGTACTCCTTTAACACTACCACCATGATATCAAAGTTCATTTCGTAAGGAGTTCAAAGGTTTTACTTCTACCATCTCATTCCTCCTTTCTCATTTAATTATTATAATAATTTGGAATATAATATATATTTTTTTAACATCTTTATGAGAGTATAATTGCTTTACAATGGTATGTCAGTTTCCGCTTTATAACAAAGTGAATCAGTTATACATAAACATAGGTCCCCATAACATAAATATTCTTATAACATTTTTTAAGTCTTAAAATTTATGCTGATCTCATTTAAAAGGTATTAGCAAATGTATATAACATTCACCTGCCTACACTCTTCTAGATTATTAGCGTCCAATTTTCTTCCAAATTCCTTCTTTAAAAAGGATGCCAGTGAGGACAGTCTCAGAGACCTCTGGGACAACATTAAACGCACCAACATTCGATTTATACAGGTCCCAGAAGAAGAAGAGAAAAAGAAAGGGACTGAGAAAATATTTGAAAAGATTATAGTTGAAAACTTCCCTAATATGGTAAAGGAAATAGTTAATCAAGTCCAGGAAGCACAGAGAGTCCCATACAGGATAAATCCAAGGAGAAACACACCAAGACACATATTAATCAAAATATCAAATATTAAATACTAAGAAAAAATATTAAAAGCAGCAAGGGAAAAACAACAAATAACATACAAGGGAATCCCCATAAGGTTAACAGCTGATCTTTCAGCAGAAACTCTGCAAGCCAGAAGGGAGTGGCAGAACATATTTAAAGTGATGAAGGGGAAAAACCTACAACGAAGATTATTCTACCCTGCAAGGATCTCTTTCAGATTGGATGGAGAAATTAAAACCTTTACAGACAAGCAAAAGCTAAGAGAATTCAGCACCACCAAACCAGCTTTACAACAAATGCTAAAAGAATTTCTCTAGGCAGGAAACACAAGAGAAGGAAAAGACCTACAATAACAAACCCAAAACAGTGAAGAAAATGGTAATAGGAACATACATATCGATAACGACCTCAAATGTAAATGGATTAAATGCTCCAACCAAAAGACACAGACTGGCTGAATGGATACAAAAACAAGACCCATATATATGTTGTCTACAAGAGATCCACTTCAGACCTAAGGACACATACAGACTGTGTATGCCACTGAAAGTGGCAGGATGGAAAAAGATATTCCATGCAAATGGAAACCAAAAGAAAGCCGGAGTAGCAATTCTCATATCAGACAAAATAGACTTTAAAATAAAGACTATTACAAAAGACAAAGAAGGACACTACATCATGATCAAGGGGTCGATCCAAGAAGAAGATATAACAATTGTAAATATTTATGCACCCAACATAGGAGCACCTCAATACATAAGGCAAATACTAACAGCCATAAAAGGCGAAATCGACAGTAAAACAATCATAGTAGGAGACTTTAACACCTCACTTTTATCAATGGACAGATCATCCAAAATGATAATAAATAAGGAAACACAAGCTTTAAATGATACTTTAAACAAGATGGACTTAATTGATATTTATAGGATATTCCATCCAAAAACAGCAGAATACACTTTCTTCTCAAGTGCTCACAGAACATTCTCCAGGATAGATCATATCTTGGGTCACAAATCAAGCCTTGGTAAATTTAAGAAAACTGAAATCGTATCAAATGTCTTTTCTGACCGCAACGCTATGAGACTAGATATCAATTGCAGGAAAAAATCTGTAAAAAATACAAACACATGGAGGCTAAACAAACACTACTTAGTAAGCAAGAGATCACTGAAGAAATCAAAGAGGAAATCAAAAAATACCTAGAAACAAATAACAATGAAAGCATGATGACCCAAAACCTATGGGAGGCAGCAAAAGCAGTTCTAAGAGGGAAGTTTACAGCAATACAATCCTACCTTAAGAAACAAGAAACATCTCAAATAAACAACCTAACCTTGCACCTAAAGCAATCAGAGAAAGAACAAAGAAAACTCCAAAGTTAGCAGAAGGAAAGAAATCATAAAGATCAGATCAGAAATAAATGAAAAAGAAATGAAGGAAACGACAGCAAAGATCAATAAAAGTAAAAGCTGGTTCTTTGAGAAGATAAACAAAATTGATAAACCATTAGCCAGACTCATCAAGAAAAAAAGGGAGAAGACCCAAATCAAAAGAATTACAAAAAAAAGGAGAAGTAACAACTGACACTAGAAATACAAAGGATCATGAGAGATTACTACAAGCAACTATATGTCAATAAAATGGGCAACTGGGAAGAAATGGACAAATTCGTAGACATGCACAACCTTCCGAGACTGAACCAGGAAGAAACAGAAAATATGAACAGACCAATCACAAGCACTGAAGTTGAAACTGTGTGAAAATCTTCCAACAAACAAAAGCCCAGGACCAGATGGCTTCACAGGGGAATTCTATCAGACGTTTAGAGAAGAGCTAATACCTATCCTTCTCAAACTCTTCCAAAATACAGCAGAGGGAAGAACACTCCCAAACTCATTCTACAAGGCCACCATCACTCTGATACCAAAACCAGACACAGAGGTCACAAAGAAAGAAAACTACAGGCCAATATCACTGATGAACCTAGATGCAAAATCCTCAACAAAATACTAGCAAACAGAATCCAACAGCACTTTAGAAGGATCATACACCATGATCAAGTGGAGTTTATCCCAGGAATGCAAGGATTCTTCAATATACGTTAAATCAATCAATGTGATACACTATATTAACAAATTGAAGGAGAAAAACCATATGATAATCTCAATAGATGCAGAGAAAGCTTTCGACAAAATTCAACACCCATTTATGATAAAAACCCTCCAGAAAGAGGGTTCCCTCCAGGCACAGAGGGAACTTACCTCAACATAATAAAGGCCATATATGACAAACCCACAGCCAACATCGTCCTCGATGGTGAAAAACTGAAACCATTTCCACTAAGATCAGGAACAAGACAAGGTTGCTCACTCTCACCACTCTTTTTTTTTTTTTTTTGCGTAACGCGGGCCCCTCACTGTTGTGGCCTCTCCCGTTGCGGAGCACAGGCTCCGGACGCGCAGGCTCAGCAGCCATGTCTCACGGGCCCAGCTGCTCCACGGCATGTGGGATCTTCCCAGACCGGGGTACGAATCTGTGTCCCCTGCATCGGCAGGCAGACTCTCAACCACTGCGCCACCAGGGAAGCCCTCACCACTCTTATTCAACATAGTTTTGGAAGTTTTAGCCACAGCAATCAGAGAGGAAAAAGAAATAAAAGGACTCCAAATCAGAAAAGAAGAAGTAAAGCTGTCACTGTTTGCAGATGACATGATACTATACATAGAGAATCCTAAAGATGCTACCAGAAAACTACGAGAGCTAATCAATGAATTTGGTCAAGTTGCAGGATACAAAATTAATGCACAGAAATCTCTTGCATTCCTATACACTACTGATGAAAAATCTGAAAGTGAAATTAAGAAAACACTCCCCCTTCAAAAAAGAAAACACTCCCATTTACCACTGCAACAAATAGAATAAAATATCTAGGAATAAATCTACCTAAGGAGACAAAAGACCTCTATGTAGAAAATTAAAAGACACTGATGAAAGAAATGAAAGATGATACAAATAGATGGAGAGATATGCCATGTTCTTGGATTGGAAGAATCAACATTGTGAAAATGACTCTAGTACCCAAAGCAATCTACAGAGTCAATGCAATCCCTATCAAACTACCACTGGCATTTTTCACAGAATCAGAACAAAAAATTTCACAATTTGTATGGAAACTCAAAAGACCCCGAATAGCCAAAGCAATCTTGAGAAAGAAAAACGGAGTTGGAGGAATC
>RJWK010055341.1:0-14753 GCA_004363435.1 Platanista minor
CAATCCCAATCTCTCAATTTATCCCCTCTTTCTCCCTTGGTAACCATAAGTTTGTTTTTTACATCTGTGACTCTATTTGTTTTGTAAATAGTTTCATTTGTACCATTCTTTTAGATTCCACATATAAGCGATATCAGATGATATTTGTCTTTCTGACTTATTTCACTCAGTCCGACTGTCTCTAGGTCCATCCATGTTGCTGCAAATGGCATTATTTCATTCTTTTTAATGGCTGAGTAATATTCCATTGTATATACATACCTCATATTCTTTATCCATTCCTCTGTCGATGGACATTTAGGTTGCTTCCATGTCCTGACTATTGTAAATAGTGCTGTGATGAACATTGGGGTGCATGTATCTTTTCAAAATACGGTTTTCTCCAGATATATGCCCAGGAGTGGGATTGCTTGATCATATGGTAGCTCTATTTTTAGTGTTTTAAGGAAACTCCATACTCTTCTCCATAGTGGCTGTACCAATTTACATTCCCACCAACAGTGTAGGAGGGTTTCCTCTTCTCCACACCCTCTCCAGCATTTATTGTTTGTAGATTTTTTGATATTGACCATTCTAACCAGTGTGAGGTGATACCTCATTGTAGTTTTGATTTGCATTCCTCTAATAATTAGTGATGTTGAGCATCTTTTCATGTGCTTTTTGGCTATCTGTATGTCTTCTTTGGAAAATGTCTGTTTAGATCTTCTGCCCATTTCTTGATTGGATTGTTTGGTCTTTTTGATATTGAGCTGCATGAGCTGTTTGTATATTTTGGAAATTAATCCCTTGTCAGTTGCTTCATTTGCAAATAGTTTCTCCCATTCTGTGGGTTATCTTGAGAAGAAAAATGGAGGAGGAGGAATCAGGCTCCCTGACTTCAGACTATTCTACAAGCTACAGTAACCAAAACAGTATAGTACTGGCACAAAAACAGAAATGTAGATCAATGGAACAGGGTAGAAAGTTCAAAGATTAAACCCACACACCTATGGTCACCTAATCTGTGACAAAGGAGCAAGAATATACAATGGAGAAAAGACAGTCTCTTCATTAAGTGATGCTGGGAAAACTGGACAGCTACATGTAAAAGAATGAAATTAGAACATTCTCCAACATGATACACAAAAATAAACTAAAAATGGACTAAAACCCTAAATATAAGACAGGATACTATAAAACTCTTAAAGGAAAATATAGGCGGAACACTCTCTGACATAAATCACAACCAGCTCTCTTTTGATTCACCTCCTAGAGTAATTAAAATAAAAACAATCAAATGGGACCTAATTAAACTTAAAAGCTTTTGCACAACAAAGGAAACTATAAACAAAAGAAAAGCTAACTGTCAGTCTTAACCAGCAACAAGTATCAGCTACCCAGAACTACCCCCGACAAAACAGATCACAGAGTTTTCTGGGGAGAACTAGAGTTTCTAATATGGATTTGAGGTACTAGACTGAAACATCTGCATTTTGCTCTTTTGTGCTAAATATACAAGGCCCAGGTTCCTTTTCATTTATTCTAAAATGAAGACTACTAGTTAAGAAACTTAACCCATAGGAATAATTAATAGTTAGCTTTTATGTTGCATTATTTTAAATATAAAGGCAAAAAAAATGACCACCAAAATTTTGAGAAAATCTTAAAGACTACAGTTAGCAACAGTTATTAAACTATTACTTCAGAAGAAACAGAAGTAATTCAGAAAACTTTAAAAATAATACTATTTGATAACTTGAGAGATATTTGAGAAAATACCTCATTGATTACCACCCCACCACATCAAAACAAACAAACAAACAAAATCGGGAGCTAAAAGTGATCCCTTGGGAGAGTGTTACTGGGGATGAGAACAAAGGGGTCAGACAAGGGATTTTTCATTTCAGTCTTCTCTGAACTATTTAATTTTGCTCATATCCAAGTCTTAATTTGATTTAGAATTAAGTAATTAATAATACCCCCACAACAAATTCTTACAAGTTCCAAACTTGTCTTTATATTGATTGAAATAACTGCAGGGTTGCAGATATGCTAGATTTATAATGAATATTATCCTGCTGCTTATTTAAAATCTCTAAATTGCATATTTCAAAGGCAAGTTGTAGTTACCATCTACCACTCTATTCCTTCACCCTCAACCTGGTCATTTCTCGAGTTTTGTATCATGCAGAATATCTCCACTGCCTATTCAGTGTACAGAGGAGAAACTAGAAGCCTAGGGAATATTCTTAACACACTCTACCATGCACTCTTGCACAGTGAATCCATCATGAGGTAGCATCTTTACTCCTCCAATAATTTATCTATCTGAATATCTGTACTTAAGCTAAAGCCATCACCCTTTCTCACAGTGGCTATTGTAATGACCTCCTACTTGGTTTATTAACATGCTTTTTTTCATGCTTTTCTCCTGTGGTATTTCCACTGCAGTCAGCATCATCTTTACAGAATACAAAACTGCTTACTTATGTCATTTCTTTGTATAATCATCTTAAATAAGTTTCCTTAGCCCCAGGGATAAAGTCTCACTCCCTGCACAAAATGCTTTCTCCCATGACTCCCTGTTTTGCCTCACCTCATAGAATTCTCCCTCTCACACTCTATTCTCCAGCCACTAAGGCCCTTTCATTTCCCATGTTGCCTACCTCCCTCTTACCTTAAGGAAATTGCATACATTGATTCATCTTCTTGGAAACATCTCTCTTCTCCCTTCTCATCTAGTTAAAGTTCACACGTCCTTTAGATGTAAACTCAATATTGAGTCTTTTCAATTCTGTGGCACTAAAACCACTGACAGCCAATGCTCTGTCTGATGCGTCCCTCCTCAACACTTACCTTTGGGTGTTTAGACAATAATTTAATTATTATCCCTTTATGCCACTATACCATAAGCTTCACAAAAGAAGGGATCATATAAAAACTGTTCACTTCATTTCTACTTTTTAAAGAGTGTCTTGTTTTTAACAAGTGCTGAAGGAATATTATTCAATAAATTAACTATGTACAAAGCTTGATTAGATTACTCAAAAAGGTACAAAAAACAAATAGCCATGGTTCCTGCCATACATTTTTTCCATTTATAACATGATAATTTCTTTCAAAATTTTCTTAATCTAATTTTTATTTTTAATAATATATTATCTTTTATGACTTCTTTCTAGAAAACAATTTCTACCAGGCATTCAGATTTATTAGTGAGAAATTGTGTATATTTTCTTTGTTTCCATGGTTGTGATTTTCCATCTTTCTATCTTCTTTTTTCCTCTCTCTCTCTGCTCTCTCATGCACTCTTAAATTGTAGGAGTTAATTATATAATTTTAGTTAAGAGAGTTTTGCCGATTATATCTATCAGTTTCACTCTACAACGTAAAAAAAAAAAAATGTTTGGAATTGGTGCATGATTTAAGGAAATCATTTGCTGTATAACTTCTTGTTTCTTGCTTTGACACCAATAACACCCTAATTTCTCAACTAATATCTTCATCTCACATAATTCAAAAACCATTCTCACTATTGAAAGTTTATGTTTATCTGTTTGAACGACTAATATATTCCCAGATAATAGATTTCATTAGAGTTGATATCATAATGCTCCTTGCTCATCGTTTTTTTCAGATGAAGTATAGTTTCAGGTGTATAACATTAATTTCATATTTTTATAGATTACACATCATACAAAGTTAATATAGAATATTAACTATATTCCCTGTTCTGTACGTCACATTCTTGTGGCTTATTTTTTTTAATTTATTTTATCAAAGTATAGTTGATTTACAATATTATGTTAATTTCTACTGTACAGAAAAGTGATTCAGATATATATATATATATATATATATATATATATTTCTTTTTCATATTATTTTCCATTATGGTTTATCACAGGATATTGAATATAGTTCCCTGTGCTATACAGTAGGACCTTGTTGTTACCCATTCTATATATAAGAGTTTCTGTCTGCTAATCTCAAAAACCCAATCCATCCCTCCCCTATCCCATTCCCCCTTGGCAACCACACATCTGTTCTCTATGCGAGTCTGTTTCTATTTCATAGATAAGTTCATTTGTGTCATATTTTAGATTCCACATGTGTGATATCATAGGGTATTTGTATTTCTCTTTCTGACTTATTTCACTTAGTATGATAATCTCTAAGTTCATCCATGTTGCTGCAAACAGCATTATTTCATTCTTTTTTATGGCTGAGTAGTGTTCCATTGTATATATGTACCACATCTTCTTTATCCATTCATCTGTTGATGGACATTTATGTTGTTTCCATGTCTTGGCTATTATAAATAGTGCTTCAATGAACATTGGGGTGCATGTATCTTTTTGAATAATAGTTTGTCTGCATATATACTTAGGAGTGGGATTGCTGGGTCATATGGCAACTCCTGTAGATAACAGGAACCTGTTATCTACAGGGGCTACACCAGTTTACATTCCCACCAACAGTGTAGGAGGGCTTCCTTTTCTCCACACCCTCTCCAGCATTTGTTATTTGTAGACATTTTAATGATGGTCATTCTGACGGGTGTGAGGTGGTATACCTCACTGTAATTTTGATTGGCATTTCTCTAATAATTAGCAATGATGAGCATCTTCTCATGTGCCTGTTGGCTATCTGTATGTCTTCTTTGGAGAAATGTCTATTTAGGTCTTCTGCCCATTTTTCTATTGGGTTGTTTGGGTTTTTTTTTTTGCTGTCATTGAATTGTATGAGCTATTTGTATGTTTTGGAAATTAAGCCCTTTTTGGTCACATCATTTGCAAATATTTTCTGCCAGTTCGTAGGTTGACTTTTTATTTTGTTTATGGTTTCCTTTGCTGTACAGAACCTCGTAGGTTTGATTAGGTCCCATTTTTAAATTTCTATTGCCTTTGGAGAGTGACCTAAGAAAACATTGGTTAGATTGATATCAGAAAATGTTTTGCCTATGTTCTCTTCTAAGTTTTATGGTGTCATGCATTACATTTAAGTCTTTAGGCTATTTTTTTTTAAAGCCGAAATCTGGGAAAGCACTTATTTTTTGTTTGTTTGGTTGGTTGCACTGTGTATTAGTTGAGGCACATGGGCTTCTTTGTTGCAGCATGTAAACTCTTAGTTGCACCATGCATGGGACATCTTGTTCCCTGACCAGGGATCAAACCTGGGCCCCCTGTGTTAGGAGTGCAGAGTCTTAACAACTGTGCTACCAGGGAAGTTCCTAGGCTATTTTGAGTTTATTTTCCTGCATGGTGTAAGGGAATATTCTAACTTCATTGATTTACATGTGGCTGTCCAACTTTCCCAACACCACCTCCGTTGTATATTCTTCCCTCCTTTGTTGAAGATTTATTGACCGTAGGTGTGTGTGTGTTTATTTCTGGGCTCTCTATTCTGTTCCATTGATACATATGTCTGTTTTTGTACCAGTACCACACTGTTTTGATTACTGTAACTTTGTAGTATTGTCTGAAGTCTGGGAGGGTTATGCTTCCTGCTTTTTTCTTTTTCCTAATGATTCACTTGGCAATTCTGGGTCTTTTATGGTCCCACATAAATTTTATGATTATTCTAATTCTGTGAAAAATGTCAAAGGTAATTTGATAGGGATCACATTAACTCTGTAGATTGCTTTGAGTAGTATGGCCATTGTAACAATACTAATTCATCCAATCCAAGAGCATGAGATATATTTCCATTTTTTTGAATCATCTTCTGTTTCATTTATTAATGTTTTATAGTTCTCAGTATAAGTCTTTCACCTCCTTGGTCAGGTTTATTCCTAAGTATTTTACTTGTGTGTGTGACTTATTTTATAACAGGTAGTTTGTACCTCTTAATTCCCTTCACCTATTTTGCCCCTCCCCATCCCCCTTTCTCCTGTGGGAGCCACTAGTTCTCTGTACCTGTAAGTCTGTTCCTATCTTGTTATATTTGCTTGTTTGTTTTGTTTCTTAGACTTCACATATAAATGAAAACATGTATTGTCTTTCTCTGTCTGACTTATTTCACCAAGCATAATACCCCCTAGCGCCATCCATGTTGTCCTAAATGGCAAGATTTCTTCCTTTTTCTCCCCCTTTTTTATGGCTGAGTAGTACATTTTCTTTATCCATTCATTTGTCGATGGGCACTTAGGTTGCTTCCATATTTTAGTTACTGAAAATAATTCTTCTAGGTATTCTTTTTGTTGCAATGTTAAATTCGGTTGTTTCTTTAATTCTCTTTCTCATGTTTTGTTGTTAGTGTATAGGAATGCAAAAGATTTCTCTACATTAATTTTCTATCCTGCAACTTTACCAAATTCTTTGATGAGCTCTAGTAGTTTTCTGGTAGCAGCTTTAGGATTTTCTATGTATAGTATCATGTCATCTGCAAACAGTGACAGTTTTACTTCATCTTTTCCAGTTTGGATTCCTTTTATTTCTTTTTCTTCTGTGATTGTCATGGCTAGGACTTCCAAAACTATGTTGAATAATAGTGGCAAGAGTGGACATCCTTGTTTTGTTCCTGATCTTAGAGGAAATGTTTTCAGTTTCTCACCCTTAAGTGATGATGTTTGCTGTGATTTTGCTGTATATGGCCTTTATTATGTTGAGGTAGGTTCCCTCTATGCCAACTTTCTGGAGAGTTTTTATCATAAATAGGTGTTGAATTTTGTCAAATATTTTTTCTGCATCTATTGAGATGATCATATGGTTTCTATTCTTTAGGTTGTTAATGTGATGTATCACACTGACTGATTTGCAAATATTGAAACATCCTTGCATCCTGGGGATAAATCCCACTTGATCCTGGTGTGTGATCCTTTTAATGTATTGCTGGATTTTGTTTGCTAGTATTTTGTTAAGGATTTTTGAATCTATGTTCATTAATGATATTGGTCTGTAATTTTCTTTTGGTCTGTGATATCTTTGTCTGGTTTTCGTATCAGGGTGATGGTGGCCTTGTAGAATGAGCTTGGGAGTGTTCCCTCCTCTGCAAGTTTTTGGAAGAGTTTGAGAAGGATGGCTGTTGGCTCTTCTCTAAATGTTTGATAGAATTCACCTGTGAAGCCATCTGGTCCTGGACGTTTGTTTGTTGGAAGATTTCTAGTTAAAGTTTCAATTTCATTACTCATGATTGGTCTGTTTATATTTTCTATTTCTACATGGTTCAGTCTTGGATGGTTGTTCCTTTCTAAGAATTTGTCCATTTCTTCCAGGTTGACCATTTTATTGGCACATAGTTGCTTGTAGTAGTCTCTTATGATCCTTTGAATTTCTGCAATGTCAGTTTAATTTCTCCTTTTTCATTTTTAATTTTATAGACTTGAATTCTCTCTGTTTTTTTCTTGATGAGTCTGGCTAAAGGTTTATCAATTTTGTTTATCTTCTCAAAGAACCACCTTTTAGTTTCATTGATTTTTGCTATTGTTTTCTTTGTTTCTATTTCATTTATTTCTGATTTGATTTTTATGATTTCTTTCCTTCTACTAACTTTGGGTTTTGTTTGTTCTTTCTCTAGTTGCTTTAAGTGGAAGGTTAGGTTGTTTATTTGAGATTTTTCTTGTTTCCTGAGGTAGGATTCAATTGTTATAATCTTCCCTCTTAGAACTGCTTTTGCTGCATCCCATAGGTTTTGGGTCATCGTGTTTTCCTTTTCATTTGTTTCTGTGTATTTTTTGATTTACTCTTTGATTTCTTCAGTGATCTCATTGTTACTTAGTACCGTATTTTTTAGCCTCCATGTTTTTGTGTTTTTTACAGGTTTTATTTCCCTGTAATTGATGTCTAATCTCACAGCATTGTGGTCAGAAAAGATGCTTGATACGATTTCATTTTTCTTAAATTTACTGAGGCTTGATTTGTGACCCAAGATGTGATCTGTCCTGGAGAATGTTCCTTGTGCACTTGAGAAGAAAGTGAGTGTATTCTGCTGCTTTTGGATGGAATGTCCCATAAATATCAATTAACTCTATCAGGTCTGTTGTGTCATTTAAAGCTTGTGTTACCTTGTTTATTTTCTTTCTGTATTATCTGTTCATTGGTGTAAGTGGGGTGTTAAAATCCCCCACTATTATCTTGTTCCTGCCAATTTCCTCTTTTGTGGCTGTTAGAATTTGCCTTATTTATTGAGGTGCTCCTATGTTGGGTGCATAAATATTTATAATTCTTATATCTTTTTCTTGGATTGATCACTTGATCATTATGTAGTGTTCTTCTTTGTCTCTTGTCACAGTTTATTTTACAGTCTGTTTTGTCTGATATGAGTATTGCTACTCTGGCTTTCTTTTGATTTCCATTTGCATGGAATATCTTTTTCCATCCCCTCACTTTCAGTCTGTATGTGTCCCTAGGTCTGAAGTGGGTCTCTTGTAGAAAGCATATATACAGTTCTTGTTTTTGTATCCATTCATCCAGTCTGTGTCTTTTAGTTGGAGCATTTAATCAATTTACATTTAACGTAATTGCCGATATGTATGTTCCTATTACCATTTTCTTAATTGTTTTGGGTTTGTTTTTGTGGGTCTTTTTCTTCTCTTGTATTTCCTGTGTAGAGATGTTCCTTTAGCATTTGTTGTAAAGCTGGTTTTGGTGGTGCTGAATTCTCTTAGCTTTTGCTTGTCTGTAAATCTTTTGATTTCTCCATTGAATCTGAATGAGATCCTTGCTGGGTAGAGTAATCTTGGTTGTAGGTTTTTCCCTTTCATCACTTTAAATATATGCTGCCACTCCCTTCTGGCCTGCAGAGTTTCTGCTGAAAAATAAGCTGGTAACCTACTGAAGGAGGCAAAGGAACTGTACTCAGAAAACTATAGGACACTGATGAAAGAAATCAAAGATGACACAAACAGAAGGAGAGGTATACATATTCTTGGATTGGAAGAATCAATATTGTGAAAATGACTGTACTACCCAAAGCAATCCACAGATTCAGTGTAGTCTCTATCAAATTACCAAAACATTTTTCACAAAATTAGAACAAAAATTTTTACAGTTTTTATGGAAACACAAAAGACCCCCAATAGCCAGAGCTATCTTGAGAAAAAAAACAGAGCTGGAGGATTCAGGCTTCCTGACTTGAGACTATACTACAAAGCTACAGTAATCAAGACAGTTTGGTACTGGCCCAAAAACAGAAATATAGATCAATGGAACAGGATAGAAATCCCAGAGATAAACCCACACACCTATGTTCACCAAATTTATGACAAAGCAGGCAAGGATATACAATGGAGAAAGTTTCTTCAAGAAGTGGTGCTGGGAAAACTGGACAGCTACATGTAAAAGAATGACATTAGAACACTCCCTAACACCATACACAAAAATAAACTCAAAATGGATTAAAGACCTAAATGTTAGGCCAGACACTATAAAACTCTTAGAGGGAAACATAGGAAGAACATTCTTAGATGTAAATCACAGCAAGATCTTTTTTGATCCTCCTCCTAGAGTAATGAAAATAAAAACAAAAATAAACAAATGGGACTTAATGAAACGTAAAGGCTTTTGCACAGCAATGAAAACCATAAACAAGGTGAAAAGACAGTCCTCAGAATGGGAGAAATTACTTGCAAACCAAACATGGGATTAATCTCCAAACTATACAAACAGCTCAAAAAATGGGTGGAAGACCTAAATAGACATTTTTCCAAAGAAAACATATAGATGGCCAAGAGGCACATGAAAAGATGCTCAACATCAATAATTATTAGAGAAATGCAGATCAGAACTACAATGAGGTACCACCTCACACTGGTCAGAATGGCCATCATCAGAAAAATCTACAAACAATAAATGCTGGAGAAGGTGTGGAGAAAAGGGACTCCTCTTACACTATTGGTGGGAATGTAAACTGATACAACCATTATGGAGGACAGAAGGAAGGGTCCTTAAAAAACTAAAAATAACACTACCATATGACCCAGCAATCCTCCTACTGGGCATATACCCTGAGAAAACCATAATTCAAAAAGACCCATGAGGGCTCACCTGGTGGCCCAGTGGTTGAGAGTCCACCTGACAATGCGGGGGCCATGGGTTCTTGCCCCAGTCCAGGAAGATCCCACATGCCACGGAGCGGCTAGACCCATGAGCCATGGCCACTGAGCCTGTGCGTCCGGAGCCTGTACTCCACAACAGGAGATGCCACAACAGTGAGAGGCCTGCATACCACCAAAAAAAAAAAAAAACCCATGCACCCCAATGTTCACTGAAGCACTGTTTACAATAGCCAGGACATGGAAGCAACCTAAATGTCCATTGACAGATGAATGGATAAAGATGTGGTACATATATACAATGGAATATTACTCATCCATAAAAAGGAACGAAATTGGGTCATTTGTAGAGACATGGGTGGACCTAGGATGGACCTAGAGTCTGTCATACAGAATGAAGTAAGTCAGAAAGAGAAAAACAAATATCATATAGTAACATATATGTGGACTCTAGAAAAATGTCTTGTTTTCAGGACAAGAATAGAGACACAAATGTAGATAACAAATGTGTAGACCTGGTATCGTGGGGAAGGAGGATTGGGATGAACTGGGAGATTGGTATTGACATATGTGCACTGCCATGTGTAAAATAGATAGCTAGTGGAAACCTGATGTATAGCACAGGGAGCTCAGCTTGGTTCTCTGTGGTGACCTAGATGGGTGGGAGGGAGGTCCAAGAGGGAGGGAATATATATATATATATATACTTATAGCTGATTCACTTTGTTGTATAGCAGAAACTAACACAATATTGTAAAGCAACTATATCCTAATTTAAAAAAGTAAAAAAAAATAATTTTTCTGTATGCATTGGGATACATATATCTTTATGAATTGGTTTTTTTTTTCTTTTTTTTTTTCAGATCAATATCCAGAAGTAGAATTGCTGGATTGTATTTCCTTTATACCCATTTCTTTTTTTTTTTTTTTTGAATTTTTGAATTTTATTTTGTTTTTTATACAGCAGGTTCTTATTAGTTATCTATTTTATAATATTAGTGTATATCTGTCAATCCCAATCTCCTAATTTATAACCATTTCTTATAAGTCTGGTTTATTGGTGATACACTCTTTTAGTTTTGCTTGTCTGGGGAACACTTTTCCTGTCCTTCAACTCTGAGTGATAACCTTGCTAGGTAGAATATCTTTGGTTATAGTTTTTTGTTTTTTTTTTTCCTTTCAGCACTTTAAATATATCATGCCACTCCTTTCGGGCCTTAAAATTTCTGCTGAAAAATCAGCTGATACCACTATGGGGGCTCTTTGTATGTGACTCTTTTTCTCTTGCTGCCTTTAAAATTCTCTTTAAGTTTTGTCATTTTAAAGATGATATCTTTTGGTGTGGATCTGTTTGGGTTCATCTTGTTTGGGACTCTGTGTTTCCTATACCTGGATATCTGTTTCCATCTTCAGATTAGGGAGATTTTCAGCCATAATTCCATCAAATATATTTTCTGCCTCTCTTGCGCTTTTCTCCTTCTGAGACCTCTGTAATGGAAATGTTTGTATATTTGATGTAGTTCCTAAGGTTCCTTAAATATCCTCTTTTTTATTGTTTTTTTTTTTTTTTTCTTTTTGCTCATTTGATTGGGTGATTTCCACTATTCTGTCTTCCAGGCCCCTTATATATTTTTTCTTTAGCATCTAATCTCCTATTGATTTCCTCTAGTGTATTTTTCATTTCAGTGATTGTATTCATCTGTGTGGTTCCTTTTCTATGTTCTAATTCTTTGTTGAAATTCTCACTATGTTTCCTTATTGCTTTCCCTATTTTGGTGAGCTTTTTTAAAATGACCATTTGAACTCTTTATCCGGTAAATTACTTACCTCATTTTTTTTTTTTTTTTTTTTTTTTTAAATGAATTTGTTTGTTTTTTTTAAGTTTTTTTTTTTTTTTTTTTTTTTTTTTTTTTTTTTTTTTTTTTTTTTTTTTTTTTTTTTTTTTTTTTTTTTTTTTTTTTTTTTTTTTTTTTTTTTTTTTTTTTTTTTTTTTTTTTTTTTTTTTTTTTTTTTTTTTTTTTACATCTTTATTGGAGTATAATTGCTTTACAATGGTGTTAGTTTCTGCTCTATAACAAAGTGAATCAATTATACATATTCATTAGGGTTTTTTTCTTATTTTTTTTGTTTGGAACATATTCTACTGTCTTCTCATTTTGTTTGACTTTTTGTGTTTGTCTCCATGAAATTAGGTGAAACAGTTACCTTTTCCAGTTTTAAAGTTGTGTCCTTGTATAGGAGTGCACCTTTGCAGTCTGTGTATGCCCAGTGGCTTTGGCAGGAAGGCTGAAGTTGAAATGAGTGAGGGCTGAGGATTTTTGTAGAGTGTGCTGGTGGCTGCTGCCTTAAGGGTGGGGTGGGGGAAGGCTGCAGCCAGAAGGGGTAGAGCTGGAGTACAGAACAGGCCTGGGCTTCTCTCAGTGGATGCAGGCAGTGCCACCTTGAAGGAGGGAAGGCCTGGAGCTGGAGCCCAGCATGGGCCATGGCTTTTCCCAGAGTACACAAGGCTGATGCTTTGACAGGTGGTGGGGGGTGGTTGGAACTGGAGCCCAGTGCATACTGGGGGTGCATGCTGGGGCACTGGTGGCAAGCTGGCTAGAGTACAAAGCACTTTTCAGTCTGTTGCCTCTGCACTGGGGCTGGGAACAAATAAGATTGTGGTTCACACAGTAAGAGCACATTTTGTTTCCTACAGCCCTCCAGTTCTACCTATTGTAAGACATGCTGGTTTTCAAAACCAGTTAAGGGACCTTATCTTCCAGTGCTGGACTCCAGGGCTGAGGTACCCAATATGGGGCTTGAACCCTTTGTTCCTTAAGGGAGCCTCATTGTTAGTGATATTTCCTTCCTCTTTTGGGTCACCGCTGGGTGTGTGTGTCCTGACTAGATCACTTCTCTTCCCTTCTACCCAACTCAGTGTGTTTTTTCTTTATATTCTTAGTTGGAAAAGAGCCATTCTGCTAGTCTTCAGGTTGTTCTCAGAGAGGTTTTCTCTACATATAGTTGTAGTTGTGTTGTGTTCATGGGAGAAGCTGAGATCTTTGCTCAACTTCATATACCAAGTTTCTAACAGTATTCTACCATTTCTACTTGTGTTAATACATTGTGATGTTTACCTGATTTGATTGGATATGATTAAATAATGCTTCTGTAATATGGGTGTATGTATACAGTCATTGCTACTACATGATACATGTATTCTTGAACATTTTGTGTTACGTAAAATTGTGCACTGAAATAAGAAGGCATGCTGGAAAGATAAAGTTATGGACAAACCACTTAAAATATATGCAACTTTGTAACCTCATTTTCAACTGAAAAACAATATTGCAAGTAAATATAAGATACAGTAAATTACACTTTTTAAAAGGTGAAGGGAGTTTGAGGTAAGGGGATTTAAGGAAAGGTTCAATCTATTGAATTAATGAGAAGACAAACAAAATATAAAAAGTTAAGGGAGAATGGAGCAGCAAGCATTTTCAAGGTAGAGGGTATATTCAAACTAAGTCTAAATTTGGCTGGTGCTCTAAGCTGTGTAAGTAAGCATACTGTTCATTAAGCTGCCATTATTGAAGGTGCAGGCAATGGGCAAGTGAGAAAAAATGGTCCTGTTTATATTGACAGGCAGGCATTGTCATTGTACTCATACTTTTTTTTCATGGTGTTAGATGATTGGAAACTAGAACACCAGGTGAAGTATTCCCACTAAAGAGGGAGACTGATAGAAGTCTCCATTCTTGAGACTGTGACTAAGGATACAGGGGAAAATGTCACTGGATGCTAGTTAGAAATTAGTTACTGGATACCACTCAGTGTAGAGAAAGCACACTTTTATGTGGAGCCAAATAAAATGGTAGAGAATCCATCTTGCAATGAGAGGAAATAAGCCCCAAGGAACAGCCTAAAAAGAAGCTGAAAACAAGATCAGATAAGATCAGTAAGGAGAGGAAAGAAGAAATTAGAACTTGTTATCAGAATCTCATAATGTTTTAGATATAATGTGTTATATAATTCTGTTAACTCTAATGAAGTAGATAACATTCTAAGTTGTGAACTATGCTATTCTCAACAAATCTTTTAAGTGCCTTCCTAAACTCCTGGGTTAGCTACTGCTTCTGTCTGTTTGCAATGCTTCTTTTCTCCATTTCACCAGTAACAGATGACACACCCTTGATCACAGAGGAAGACATGTGATTTAGTCCTGGCCAATTAGTATCCCTGTCCATGGGATTTCATACAGGAAAGGCATGTTACATAGTCTTGGCCAAGTAGTGTTATTTCCCAAGATTGTTCTTACTCAACTCAATGGAGAGCCCTTGCTTCTTAAGTCACAGAGCTAGGATGTGAATATAAGGCTACACCATTTGTGGTATTCCTCATTATATGCAAAGAACTTGAGTACAGAAGGACAGAATTAATGGAAGAAAGTACAAACAGAGATGAGTAACAGATGGAAATGAAAGGTTGAAGAGAGGGAGAGAGGGGGAAAGAGAGGGAGAGAGAAGGAAGGAAAAGCAATATCCTGGCAACAAAAGTTTCCTCTTTCTAAAGTCCCAAAGATGGCATTGATCCTACAGTTCTTTCTCTGCCCTGTAAACCCTCAGTAGCCTTCTAGTAAATTGTTTTTTTTTTAATTCTTAAACTAGTTTAATTTGAAACCCCAAAAGTTCTGAATGATCTCAAATTAAAGAAACTCATTTAGTTTTATACCTGGGTTCTGAGTCAGATGGAAGCTGGCTGACAATGTCATTTATGACTCAGGTGCCCCTATTAGGCAGAA
>RJWK010055342.1:0-14752 GCA_004363435.1 Platanista minor
GAGAGGCCACAACGGTGAGAGGCCCGCGTAATGCAAAAAAAAAAAAAATCCCTTTGATTCTCGCCTCTGAAGCCATGGAGGCTAAGTCCCATCTCTCTGTTTTACAACTCTTCAGATGATTAAGACATTCTGTGTACCCCTTTCCCAGTTTCCTTTTAGCTAAGCCTGTCACCTCCATTTCTTGCAAACTTCCTCAATGTTTGCAGATCATCCTTTGACTATTCACTTGTTTGGGGGGCTCCAGACAGAACTATGGGAGCAGATGTGGTGAGTCCAGTGCCAAATGCCGTGGGACTGTCCCCTCCCTCCTTCTGAGTTTTATACTTCCATGATCGTGCCCAGGAGCTCTGCCTCTCTCCATGGTCACTCTCCCTGGGTTCAAATCCTGGCTCTGCCACTTACTACTTTGTGGCCCTGGGCAAGCAGATAACCTCTTTTTTTTTTTTTTTTTTTTTTAATTGGGGTATAGTTGCTTTACAATGTTGTGTTAGCTTCTGCTGTACAGCAACGTGAATCAGCTATATGTGTACATATATCCCCTCCCTCGTGGACCTCCCTCCCACCCCTCATCCCACCCATCTAGGTCACCACAGAGCACCATATTACTTAGCCATATAAAGGAACAAAATTGGGTCATTTGTAGAGACGTGGATGGACCTAGAGTCTGTCATGCACAGTGAAGTCAGAAAGAGAAAAACAAATATTGTATATTAACATATATATGTGGAATCTAGAAAAATGGTACAGATGAATCTACTTGCAGGGCAGGAATAGAGATGTGGGCATAGAGAAAGGACATGTGGACATGGGGTTTGGGGGGAAGAGGGGGTGGGATGAATTGGGAGACTGGGATTGACATATATACACTACCAGGTGTAAAACAGGGAGCTTGTGGGAACCTGCAGATAACCTCTTTAATGCTATTAAAGGGGACAAACTATAGTATCAACCTCGCAGCCTCACAGGTTTATGGCAGTTGAGATCATGCATACATCATAAATACCTAGACCTGCAGCATAGTAAATACTCAATAAATGCATCTGCTTGGAGAGCAGTGACAGTGAACACAGATGATGAAGTCTGAAGGTCGGGTTCACACGCCAGCTCAGGTTCACATTTTGACCCCATCACCTCTGAACTGAACAGCCTTGGGAAAGTGGCTAAAAGTCTCTGTGCCTCAATTTCCTTATATCCTTATTTCCTTATATCTCCTGCGAAAGGAGATTACATGTAAGGTGTTTATTACATGTAAGGTGCTTGCAACAGAGCCTGGAAAGTAAAAAGGGCCATATAAATGAGAGCTATTATTATTAGCACAGCTTGAAAAGACGTCTTATCTTTAAAAGGAGTCACATCAGAGGCTGGCCCATGTAGGAGCCGTGGGTACCAATATGCTGGGTCCCATAGCCCTCACCACCTGATGGTCTGTGTATCCACAGTTCTCACTACTTACGTTTCTGTATCTCATACTGCTCCCCTAGCAGGTCATCTTGAAGATGGCAGGTGCTTCAAGAATTCCTGGTCTTTGCAACCACATCTACCTTTCCTCTGAACTATCTGAAATCTGCTTTCTTAGTTTCTGGATAGTTTAACTACATAATTTCTCTCCAGACGTGGATTGAGGATTGCCTATTCTGAAAACTGCGCGGATTCTTCTAGGTAGGATCAACCCCGCACCACACTATACATGCAGTGTTCCAGAGGCAGGGCACTGCTCACGTGTGTACAATCGCCTTTACTCCCTGTGAGACTGTAAGGCCTTCAAGACAGGGCTGTGCTAATTGGTTTTTCTATATTTACTGGGTTCAGGCACATTTAGAGTAAAGCCCAACTTCTTCATGCCCTTGTCCTACTGCCAGTTGGCAAGAAAGTCTTCCCTTTTTAGAAGCACTTAGCAGAGGGTAGGTGCTTAAAAATGTTTCTGGAGTAATGATATGCTTAACCTGTGAGAAAAAGGACAACGTGGAGAAACTTGTTGAAACCGCAAAGTATTTCCAAATGCTTATCACCATTACTTCTAAAGCAGCAAAATTACTTTTCCAAGACCTTTTTTTCTATATCCCAGTTGGCCTTTCTCTGAGGAAAAATCAGAATTAAATCTGGAAGAGAAAGCATCCTTCTTTATTTGTTCTATCTTGTTAACAATTTAGAGATTCAATTATTTATTAAAATAAAATACAAACTTGTACTTTGGTTTTTTTTTGTTTGTTTTTGTTTGTTTGTTTTGGCGGTACACGGGCCTCTCACTGCTGTGGCCTCTCCCGCTGCGGAGCACAGGCTCTGGACGCGCAGGCTCAGCAGCCATGGCTCAAGTGCCCAGCCGCTCCGCGGCACGTGGGATCTTCCCGGACCGGGGCACGAACCCGTGTCCCCTGCCTCGGCAGGCGGACTCCCAACCACTGCGCCACTAGGGAAGCCCGTACTTTGTTTTTAATAAAATGAGACTTACACCAGACGTACAGAAACTTGAGAGATTTCCATTGCTTCTATGTATTGCCTTTAGGCCAGTTTTATCACTAAGGAAAGCACTGAAGTATTTCTCCCCATTGTCATACCTTCTGCCAATTCCCAACGCCAGCTTCTCCATGTGATTATTTTAGCCTGATTTTACCTGCAATGGAAATATTAAGCAAAGCACCACAAACAAAATCAAAAGCAAACAATTGGGAAAAATATCTGCAGGGTGTATTATATAGACAAAATGTTAGTGTCATTAAGTTACTAAGACAAAGACCAACCCCCAGTATAGAAATGGGCAAAAAATATGAACAGGCAATTCACAGAAGAAGAAATATGAATGTTGAATACGTATTTAAAGACTGCTTGGGCTTCCCTGGTGGCGCAGTGGTTGAGAGTCCGCCTGCCGATGCAGGGGACACGGGTTCGTGCCCCGATCCGGGAAGATCCCACATGCCGCGGAGCAGCTGGGCCCCGTGAGCCATGGCCGCTGGGCCTGCGCGTCCGGAGCCTGTGCTCTGCAACGGGAGAGGCCACAACACTGAGAGGCCCGCATACGGCAAATAAATAAATAAATAAATAAATAAAAATAAAGACTGCTTTACTTCACTAGTAATCAAAGAGGTTAAAATGTAAGATGTAATATATTTTTCACCTATCAGATTGACAAGATTGAAAAGAATGAAAATAACCAGTATTAGCATGGTGTTGTAGTAACAGAACTCTCAAGAAATATTAAAGGGAAGCCTTATGGAGCAATTTTTATTAGAGTTCATTGAGAACTTTAAAATATTCATACTGATCGTGATAATCACTTTCGAAATGTATTCCAAAGGAATAAAACTGACAATTGTACAGAGATGTATGTAGAAGGACAGCCATTGTAGTACTTTATAATAGCAAAGAAAAATCTGAAGCAACATAAATTTCCATCAAGAAGAGACTAGTGGAATGGTGGAACACCGACACAATAGAGTAGTGTGCACCCATTACAAAGGATGAGGGGGAGGTATGGGTCCCTGTTATGCATTTAAGTAAATATGATGTGTGTGGTATGGTATGACGTAGTATGATGCATCCTTGTTTTATAA
Source organism: Platanista minor (assembly GCA_004363435.1). Lineage (NCBI taxonomy): Eukaryota > Metazoa > Chordata > Mammalia > Artiodactyla > Platanistidae > Platanista > Platanista minor. The sequence goes on from RJWK010055342.1 coordinate 3,549, forward strand.
GAGGCATAGAAAAGATTAGCTGAAAATACATTTATTTTCTGTTTTATACATTTCTGTACCTTTTGGATATTTTAACATATGTGTATTTAACAAAAAGCTCTCGTACCTGAATCCTTGATGTATACTGGGAATGATTTGGAGATTGGCAGATAGGCAGTAATATCCCCAAGTACTTTAATTTTCAAAAGCTTTAGGGGAAGCTTAGGCCCACTGCAGATGGGCCTAGCCCTTTATTCTTACGGGCACATGTGTCAAGGGGCTAAATCTCAATACAGAAGAGTGTCTGGGCATTCACGCAACAAGTGTTTTAGAACATAGTAAAAGGGGATTTTTATTACCTCAAATCTGCCTTGACCAATCAATCTTCTCTACCTCCCCGACCCCAACCATCAATCCTGTGTCTTTAATTTCCTTCCGGCCATCTCTTGGGCATCCCACAAGACATGACATGGCAAAAACTTATCAAATTCCTCTCCAAACAAGGGATCCTTTCCCACTCATCTCTCCTGACATCCTTCTAATCCTCTTGGGCTTTGCTGGGGGCCACCCGCCACGTGTGGTCACAGAACACTTGGAATGTGTTGTGGTATGCTGTAAGTGGAAAACACACACCAGCTATGGGAGATTTAGTATGAAAAAAAAAAAAAAACAACAAACCCAGTAGGTAAAATATTAACTTTAAACGATGATATTGGGACATATGGGGTTAAATTTAAAAATTCTCAAAATAGTAATATTATTTATTTCTTTCTTGCTTTTTTAATGTAGCTCCTAGAAAATTTATAATTATATATGTAGATTGCATTACATTTCAATTGTATGAAACTACTCTAGGCTTTGCAATACCAGAGTTATTCTTTATTTCTTGCTCTGTGGTTCCATACCAAATCTGTCAACAAGCCCTGGTACCCGATCTCTTGGCCCTTCATCCTTCCCTGAATCCGGAGTCCAGACAAGCCCTCTCCCTGTAACAGCGCCCCCTGCATCCGCGGGCTTTCAGAGACTACCTAGGCCTCATTCAGCTGCCAGTGAACAAACTTGATAACCTGAATAACTGGAGTTAACCTCGTTAAACCACCCCCCGCCCCGTCCCGGGGGGGATTAAAAAGAAAACAAATAACAGAATAAACTCGGGGAATAACTGCTCTGAGAAGAACTCTGATGTGCTAGAGACGAAATAACCAGCCACTCAATTTTATATGCTGCTGTCAACATAAGCCAGCGCCTGCTGCCCGCAAATGAAAGCCTCCTTGCAAGTGGAGCAGGAAGACCTTTGCAAGCTCCAGAGGAAGAAGATGGAGTCCCTGACCTTCTAAACCACAAACGGATACACAGTTTCTTTTCAGTTTGGTTTTAGCTCAGTCTTCCCAGACACAGCCTCAGAGGGCCAGGCTCTCTTTGAAGAAGGCATTATGGATAACACACACGCATTTCTGGTCCTGGACTCTGAGCTTTGGGGATCATGAATTGACAAGAAAATTTTCTGGAAATATCCACCCCCTTCTCCACCCAGAGAAAGAACCAGTGGTGAGAAAGTAAGAATGGAAATGGCCATTCAGTAGATTAGATCTTGGGGATGACTGGGAATGACTGAGATGAGGATTACTCATTTCTTATTCTCTTCATTCATTGCTTGCCTATCCCAGGGCAGTGGCTGGCAGACGTGAGAGGCGCTCACCAGAAGCAGGCACACCTGGGCATGGGAGACCCCAGCCCCGGTCAGAGCAGCTGCCCTCCAGCCAGCAGTGCTCCTCCTCTTCTGAGGGGCTGCCCGATTCTCCCGAGGCCCTTGGCCTGCCCCTCAGTGAAGGACGAAAGCCACTCAGGACCTGGGCAAACCCGTGACCTACAGCCACTTCAGAAAGGGAGGCAAGCCTCCCACCTGCGGCCACTGTTCTCTGTTGAGTCCCCGACTGATGACATAGAGCGACTAGATCTATTCCCCAGGTTATGAACCCAAACTGGTATTATTTCCGTTTGCAAGCTCACACCTCATAAACGTGTCCTTCTGACTGGTCCAACAGGCTGGGCTTGGAGAGCGAGGCTGTCGCCAGGACAGTAGGTCTTCTTTCTGGCAGTAAACACCAAATGCAGTGAGGACCTCGTGGAGCTCTAGGGGAGAAGGTGAAGGGATTCCCTCTGCTGTGTCACAAATGTGGATTTCCTTCCACAGACACACTGACGGGGACACTCCAGATTTCCTCAGGCGGGAAGTTAAGCAGAAATGGAGGCACACACCACCACCACCCCGGTTCATCTGTCCCATTTTTCTAGGTTCCACATATATGCGTTAATATAAGATATTGGGATTGACATATATACACTAATATGTATAAAATGGATAACTAATAAGAAGCTGCTGTATAAAAAAATAAATAAAATAAAAATTAAAAATTTGAAAAAAGAAATGGAGGTGCAGGTCAGCCCGAGGGGGTGTGTGGTGATGAGGGAAGGATGTCCAGTGCTGGCCTTGGCGTTGCTAGCAGATTGCCAGGAGCCTTATATTTTGTTCTTTTTCTCGTAAGCACCAGCTGGCAGAACCAATTCCTCTCTCTCAAGGGCTGGCTCTGTGAGTCACTGCCCATCTGCCAGCAGTGAGAGGAAGGAGGGAAGCATCTCACAGAGCCCTGGCTGCCTGCCCCGATTTGCCGTGAAGACGGCATGAGCTTAGCAGTGGCCCCCGGTAGGACAAGCAGTCCCAGGCCTGCCTCACCCTCGTCCCCTCCTGCTGCCCCTGACAAAAGACAATTCATCCTCTGTGATGGGTCCCTCTTGAGACTAGCTTGAGCTCCTCAGGCTGATGCAAACGTATTTCAGATGACATTGGATTTGCACTGACTGTATCACACTGACTATGGACCTGGTAGGCTTTTAGACTGTACTAGAATCAATCAGACCTGGAACTCTGGCTGCTGAAGAACAAACAAATGCTTCTTCTAACAGAGTGGTTTTATATCCATTTCCCAGATGAAGGAACGGCAGCTCAGAGAGAATGTTATAACCAGAAGCCAAGTTATGCCGTCATAACAACCTCAAAATCTCAGTGGCTCAAGACACCAGCCTGCAGGTCTGAGTGGTTCTCCTGGGCAGTTGTCCTTCACGAGGTGACTCAGAGACCCAGCTGCTTGGATACTGTTGGATCTGTCATCTCAGAATGAGGCTCCTAAATATGCCCCAGCAGGGGCGGTGAGAGCCTGGGATGTCTCAGAGGGGACTTTCCCTGCCTTGGGCTGGGAAGCTACACATGTCACTTCTAGTCAGATGAACCTGCTTAAGTGCTGGGGCTAGAAAATGTCATCTTCTTGTTGTTGGAGCAGGAGCAGAGGAGACACATTGGTGAGCACTGTCATGTCGCCAGAGCGAGATCAAGGAGCTCTTCCTGTCCTTGTTCCATCTAGCATTTGTGGCCCCTTCTGCCTGCCTGTATAATTGTTCTCTCTCTTGCACACTGGCTTCCTTGAATTTTGTGGTCCATATGTTGAAAATGAGACCAACAGCACTCAATGTTAGTGGTGTGGATTCAGCCACCTGAAGCATCTGGTCTCTCTCTCTCTCTCTAACCTCCCAAATTTCCCAGGGAGAGTAAGAGTTGGCCCAGTTTGGGTTACCTGTCTTCTACTAGACACCTATGCCTGGGACAGAGGGGAGGAAGGCCATACGATAAGAATGTGGCAGTTCCTACTGCAACCTTGTAGATGGAACATAGGTAAAGGGTCACTAGAGGTTGTTAAGTGACAGAATGAGGATTCTCTCCCAAGTCTGTCTCCCTCTGAAGTTCTTTTACATTTACTACACACACAGCTTCCTGGATATATTAAAGGTCAAATAATTGGGAGAGCTAGTCCCTGTATATATAAAACCATGCATACTGCTGAAAACTCTGTATCTTCAGACTTACTATGGCATGCATACATTAGTCTAAAACTAAAGGAAATAGTAATAGGTTTAACAGATTCTACAGTACTCCGAATGTGGTGTAGCCATCCCAATGCAATATGATAAAAATTATTTCTTTTCTCCTCAGGGGTCTAAGCATCCAGATCTACTCTCCAATACAGTAGCCACTAGCCACGCGTACTTATTTGACTTTAAATTCATTAAAATTAACATTTCAGTCCCTTAGTCACATTAGCCACATTTCAAGTGCTCAAGAGTCTCATGTGGCCCATGGCCACTGTACGACAGTTCAGATGTAGAATATTTCCATCACCGCAGCACATCCTGTGGGACAGCAGTGGTCTAGACCTCAAACTCAGGAGTTTCTATACAGAGGAAGCATATTCTGAGAAACGGAAATAAAAATGAAAACATACTGGAATGAATCAAGAAGTTTCACACTAAAGCAAATAAGCTGTATTAATAATAAAAACTCGGCAGTGCTCTTGGTGGTCCCCCAGATATGTCTCTTGCTTCAACAGTGTTGGGACAGAACAGACGAAGGGACACCCTATGCTCCAGACTCCGAAGATGAGTGGGGTAAAACCCAGGACGCTATGGAAACCGCCATTCTCATGGAGAAGGACCTGAACCAGGCCCTTTTGGATCTGCAGGCCCTGGGTTCTGCCTGCACAGACCCCCACCTCTGAGACTTCCTGGAGAGCCACTTCCTAGATGAGGAGGTGAAACTCATCAAGAAGATGGGTCACCACCTGACGAACCTCCGCAGGCTGGCTGGTCCCCAGGCTGGGCTGAGCCAGTAGCTCTTTGAAAGACTCACTCTCAAGCATGACTAGGAGCCTCCAGAGCCCAGTGGCCTTTGAGGAGCCCCTCTGGTGTCAGGGCTTCTGCTTGAAGCCCCTCTCTGCAGCTACTAGGCAGCTTTTTAACTACCCTGGAGCCCTCTCCCAAGCCTTGGATCAAATGGAAACAATAAAGCTTTTTGCAGCAAAAAAATAGATAAATAAATAAATGAAAAATAAAAACTCAACTAAACCAACCTAGGACCCCAAAAGAACAGATGGCAGGAGAGGCAAAAGAAGAAATAGGATCTCACTGCCCATGATAGGAATGATTTGAACATAACAAAGTGAGGGTTAAACCACATTAACTACTTTCATAAACACTGGTGGCTTCATCGTAGATAAAGTCCCACCTCATTCCTCAGGAGTGAACCACACATGTAGGCTGCACAGTCTCCTGCAAAGGCAGTGTTCTGTCTCTACAGCTCTTACGTGTATTCACCCTCTTCACTTTTTTCCTTTCTCCATCAACGCTTTCACCCTGACTGTACTTCCTGTTGCAAAACATTTACCCTCCTTCCACTCTCAACTTCCTTCAACTTTTAAGCCAAGTCAGAGATCTAAATGTGATCCTTTTCCAAAGGGTGCCCTACCAGCCAAATAGCGGTGAAGGCAAGGCCAGATTGAAGGGTCCTGAAGGATGAACGTGATAATCCAGTGTTGAATGTTGCCCTGAGAGATGCTTGTTTCCCTTTCATAGGACGCAGAGTTGAGTGTATATAGGGTACCAGTGAACATAGAAGGTAGAGTGTCAAAGTGTGGAATGAGAGTTAAAAGGTGTTTGTCAACCGGATCAAACCAAACCAGTAGTTTCCATGTTCAAACAAATTGAAAGCCATACTAGGTTAAAGAATACATATCAAGAGCTGTTGATATACAAATATATCTTGTGAATTTCCAGGAGGATGTAATAGCATGTCACATTCCTAAACTTATTTCACACCAGCTAGCTCCCTTTAGTTTGGCACGGTTTTGTCACTAGATGCAACACTCAGGCCTAAAGTAAGAAGATTGGTTTTCATGAGTGACTTAGCCCTGAAAGTGGTTTCAAAGGAATGCTTGTTCCAGAATATTTTGAGATTTGAGAGTATCATTGTACTAAGAATGTTCCCAGGTTGATCATGAAGAGAAAGCCTAGTCTGAGCATCTGTTCTTTTGTAGTCAGCAACAAAAGTTGCTTTCTAGATACTTGGTATGTTTGGTTGACAGAAGAGTTTGGAAGTAAAGAAAACAAGGAAAAGGGAAAGAGAGGTATAAAGTATGAAGCCACAGAGAGAAAAAACTAACTCTTAATCTGGACCAGGCTTGGCTTCAAGCATTTAAATTGTCATGTCTAATGATATGATGGATATCTCCTTTAGAGATTGAGTGACAGTTGTTAAGGAAATAGTATAAGAAGTGTTTAGCAATCCTCGGGGATGAGGTACTTATTTTTCCTAGCCAGATCTAGGCTGGCAAGGTTATAACTTTTTTTTCCAAACTGCTCCCTAATGCATGTGGTTTGATCAGGTTGACCCATAGATAACATGGTAGTTGGCTGCTGGACGGCACATCTCAGTGCTTCCTTTCCTTTCCAGTCTTTCTTGGCTGCATTGCTTTTGATACAGTGGGAGGGCCTGCAATATTTCTGCATTTCTTTTTGGGATTGTGAATTGATTCTGATCAACAAGCCAAGTTATATGGCTTTTGGCTACATTTGTCTCAAGAAATGTGGTAGGTGAAGAAAAACTCTGTACTAACTATTTCTAATAGTTAAATATGTAATTCTAGAATGATTTGGCTCAAAATTAAAAACAGTCTACAATGAATAGCACTTGAGTGAAATCAGAAGCTACCACACAAAGGTACAACAGTTAGGAAATACCAGGTTTCAGTCACGTTGTTTGAAGGCAGCTTCATGCTGTGTTGGAGTTAGCAAAATTGCCTAGAAGACCACACAGATCAGAACACAAGGAGATAAACAGCAAATAGCTGGCAGAAGTATTTGAAACCTAAGTTTAAATAAAAATAAAAATAGGTAATGAGATGAAAAAAAGCATTTGACAAAATTCAACAGCCATTTGTAGATAAAAATCTCTTATCAAAAACAAAACAAAAACAAAACACTTCTTAAACCTGGAAAAGGGCAAAGACAAAAATTCTACTGTTAACTTAATACTTAATGAAGAACTATTGAACACTTTCTATTTAAGATAAGAAATAGGACAAAAGCACCTGCTTTCATTACTTGTATTTGACAGTGTCCTGAAGGTCCCAGCCACTGTAATAAGGCAAGAAAAAGAAACAAGAGCCATAAAGATTGGAAAAGAAGAAATGACTGGTTCTTAGATACAAATGACATGATTGTACACATAGAAAATCCTAAAAAATCTACAAAATTATGCTAGAAATAACAACTAATTTTATCAAATTTGCAAGATATAGGTCAATTATATAAAAATCAATTTTATTTTAAATACTCATAGCAAACAAATTAAAATGAAATTTAAAAAATTATTTACAATAGCACCAACACATAAAATACTTGGGAATAGATTAAACAAAATTGTAAAATAATGTTAAGAGATATTTAAGAAGACTTAAGTTATGAAGAGATATATCATATTCAAGGACTTTATTTCCTGAATCAGGAATTAAATATTGGGCTGGGATAGGGAGGGTGGGAGGGAGACGCAAGAGTGAGGAGATATGGGGATATATGTATATGTATAGCTGATTTACTTTGTTATAAAGCAGGAACTAACACACCATTGTAAAGCAATTATACTCCAATAAAGATGTTAAAAAAAAAGGATTAGATATTAAGAGGTCAGTTGTCTACACATAGATTCAGTGCATTCCCAGTCAAAATCCCAGAAGACTTTTTGTTTGATAGAAATTGACAGGTTCTAAAATTTATATGTAAATGCAAATGACCTAGAATAGCCAAAAAAAACCCAAAAACTTTAAAAAAGAACAAAGTTGGAAGACTAATACCATCTGATTTCAAGATACAGTGTAAAGCTACAGTAATTAGGATGTTGGTATTATAATAGACAAATAGATCAATGGAGTACAGAAAACAGATCAATGGAGTACAGAAAATTACAGCAAACTAATCTATGGTGTTAGAATAGTGGTGGCCTGAAGAGTAGGAAAATGGAAATTTCTTAGGTGATTAAAAATATTCTGTATCTCGATTGGGTGGTGGTTATACAGGTGTATAGTTTTGCCAAAACTCACTGATGCACACTTATGATCTGTACCTTTTACTGTGTATAAAATGTACCTTAAAAAAAAGAATAGCTGTTGACTCTAAGCACATACTTTCTACCTCTTGCTTAAATACTTCATATTGGATTTTTGCTGTTGGTGCTGGTGGTGGTCTTGTGGCTTGAAAAGGAAACTCTGAAGAACAAACACCAAGTTGTATGTAAAACTGAACATCCCATTATGCAGAGGAATCACTTGTGCAAACCAATATCGGTTCATTATGGACACATCTCATAATGCACAGAGAGAGCACAGTGACCTGATAATTACACTGCCATCAGAGCTAGTCAAGAACTAAGGCTTTGGGTTCAGGCAGATTTGGGTTTGAACCCTGGCTCCAGTGTTCCCTGGCCATTTGACTTTGGGTAAATTACTGGGCTTCTTGTCCCCTTATTTCCTCACCTGTACATAGGTGGCGTGATGCTTACCTCATAGAGTTATTAGGAGCCCGGATAGGAAAATACATGCAGATTGATAGCACATGTACTGTACACTGCTAACAATATTAAGAATAAAATGAGGTTTGCTTCTATATTAGATAATACACCAGAGAATTTTGGAATTTTACTTAGAAATTTGTCTGAAAGTTCCCAGAAACATTTCCTTCGATGCTTTTCCCACTAAATAAATAAGTTAGTTTATGATAAAGAAAAAGAAATGGGTCCCCTGGACTCACATCTCTCACCCTTCCAAAAGACTATTTTCACCTCCCACTCCCATCTTTATCTCCCATTCTCACCTTTATTCTTACCTCCCTAATACAGGAGAGGTTCTCAGATTCCAATTTCACACAATCGAGATGCAGCACTTTATTTATTTTACATATCATTGAGATCTGGGTTACTTCACGATAGCTTCAGTCCTTAAATGGGAAAGCTTGGAACTTTAGCACCCACTCACCGAGCAGGTGAAATGTGCCCATCTCAAGTGGTTTTGGGTGTCAGAGTCTGTGCCAATCAGATGATACTCAAGGTGCACAAATACAGCCAAAGAAGTTCCTACAAAGGAGATACACTTCCAGAATTTGAGTTGTATCCTGAACTATACTGTGTCCTCCTCTGACCCTCTCCCAGAGACAAGAGTAGGACAGCATTGTTTAATTACCACCTTTCACAGCTAAGGGATCTGTGTGACATTGCAAATGTTGCTTACCATTGCAGATCTCAGTCGGACAGATCTGGGAATGGAGCTGCCTGGAACTTACAGCTCTCCCACATCACCCAGACCAGAGCCCAGCTGCCAGACTTTTCTCTTTACCTTGGTCCCAATTCAGGCCAGGTTTGGTGCATTGCTGGCATAGTGCGGTGCACCTATTACCCTGTGGCCTTCTTTAACTGTCTTCTCTGAATGACCACAGCACATCCTCTCTGGTCCTCTCATTGATGCATGTGCTGAACTGGTGCGAGCGTGAGAACACTGAGGTCAAGCAGACCTGAGTTCAAGTCCTACCTTTCTGACCACATGACCTCGGGCCAGTGCAAACCTCTCAATCTCTGTTTCAATTGAATCAGTCTAATAACAGCACTTGTCTGTCTTCCTAAAGATTCAATGAGATAACATATGCAAAATGTTTATCAAAGGGCCTGGGACTTAATTCACGTCAGCCACTATACTTTTTGTATTTACTAATTATAAGAATTCTTTGTATCATTCTCCAATTGCTCCCTATAGGTAAAAACTTGGGTCCCCATTTATGTGAGGGTGAAGGCAGTTTGCATATTCTTTTTATTTTTATATGCCCCACTGTACCTCAGGTGGTAGGGTTTAGAAGCAGCATCAATAACAGCTGAATGAGTGGCTATAGGTGACTTGGTTGGCTTCCTGATATGATACGACTTACTATGCTTTTCCACATACAGTTTATATGTCCACAATGAACAGGTGATCGGACCTAATTGCTCTTACATTGCAATGCTCTTCCCCAAAAACCTTACTTTGGAGACACGTTCTCTTCCTGCAGATGAAATATTGATATGTATGGCTGGTTCGTACTATTATTTTCTTTAAAATGTGGCTTTTCAGTAAGCCCAGGTGAAACCCGGTGGGGTATTAATTGCTTTTCTCCTTTCTGAAAGAGGACAAGGGATCGAGGCATTACTTAGCAGATTACAAAGATTTTTTTAAAAAATCCTCCTAACTAGTTCACTTACAGTGTATTCGTTACAGTGAAAACGATGGCCATCGCCCCTGGAGGGAACACAGGGAATTGGGTGACACAAAGGTGCAGGCCAGCTGGATCAGTGCAAGAAGCGTCCTCAGGTGACCCGGGCTTTTTCATGAGAAAACAAGAGTGTCCTCACTCTTGAAAACAGCAGAAGGTGACATGATTCATGTCAGGTTATGAAATGACTTCAGCGGGTGCCTCAAGGGAGAGTCCCCTGGCTGCTGGTCGATAGTGATGCTCGTCCTGTGCAGGACCTCCTGTGAACCTGCTCAGGCACAAGGAGAAGGGCTCCTGTGAGCAGAGGTCGAGGTGGGCCACTGTGCCTGGGCATTGGCTTCCTGCTTCACCCCCGTCAAGATTAGAACAATGCCAATGACTCGACAGCCTTCAAGACGAGCCAGCGCTGCTTGTAACCCTGAGGAGAGATGCTTGGAACCATTTTTGTGTGCTTTTCAGATCCTTTTGTAAGAGGCTGGCATGAGGGTGAGAGGACGGAGAGTATAGCCACTTCTCTGCGGTCTCTTCCACATCTCGGACCCCGAGGACATACAAGAGGCCAGGACAGAGATTCCCAAGATACAAATGGAACGTCAAGGAATTCCCAGAATCTGTCTTCTTCTGTCTGACCATTGCCCGTGTCTCGAAGACAGAATGGTTCCCGAGGACCTTTGTCTGTCTGCATCCTCCAGAATTTCAGTTGTTACTTTTCACTTGAGCCTCTTGTTTTAGGTATGAAGCTAAATCAAAAAGTGAGGCAAAAAAATGTATAGTTTTTTAATTTCTTTTTTTTGGGTCTTTGGTAACAATTTAACTTCTATTTTGAGCCCCCATTCAGCCGAGTGGTAAAACCCTACGTTTAGCCAAATCAGGATCCTCCTCCTCAAGGCTACATCCATTCTCTAAGAGGCATACAATGCTGAAATTAGGGGTCTGGGAGCACAAGGGTCATCTTAGCCTGGGATTTCTCGTTTCTGGCCTCTGCTGAGATGCCCTTCTTCCTCATCCGTGTCTCTGCTGGGACTCCTTCGTATCTGATTACAAAACCTCTT
>RJWK010055344.1:0-14753 GCA_004363435.1 Platanista minor
TAGTGAGAATATAATATTGAGTTATTTTCTGCCAAAATACTTCTTTATCACTATCATAAATATATACTCTGAAATTTTTAAATGACTAATTTTATTTAAATATTTTTTTCAAGTTTGAAACTGAAATATGACCCATATATAGAAAAAAGAACAAATCATAACTGTACAGCTCAATGGGATAACACAAAATGACAGTTGTGTAAAATGGTACACAGGTCTTAAAATGGATTATTAGAGTCCCCCAAAAGTCCCCTCATAGCCCCTTTCATTCACTGTCTCCTATCAACTTTTCAAAGTTAACTATTATTCTGGCTTCTAAAACCAAAATTAGTTTCTCCTATTTTTTGAGTTATATGAATGGAATCATGCAGGGTGACCTCTTTTGGTTTCTTTTACTCACATTCGTGTTTGTGTGATTTATCCATGTTGCTACATGTAGCTCTAGTCTGCTCATTTTCATTAGAGCATACCACTATACAGACACATGTATATTTTTGGTAGATGGCTTAACATTTTTTTCATTAAAATACTGCTGCTAAGTGAAAAGCTATTAAGGGAAAACAAATTGCTGCTAAATTCAACTGGAAAATCTTGATGTATTCCACTCTAACTCAAAATATCCAAAATAATTATACATAGACTTTATTGTCTAATGAATAATTACCACCAGAATCAAGTGCTTACTTTTATTTGATGGATACATGTAAGAGTCTAGCAGGAAAGGGCATTCCCTTCTGTACTTTAGTATCACTGACACTAATTCTATGATTATTAACCTCTCCATAGTTAACCTTAGTTACATGCACCTCATGTACAGTTCGTACATATTTTAATTTATCCCTGAGTTCATTACCACACTGCTTTGTAAAACTGCCTTAGTAATTTTGCAAGGACAATGAGGAAAACAAATTTAAATTATTAATAAATATTGAAAGAATAAAATTCTACCTCTCTGGGTGGCCTCCTCCTTTTTTAACAAAAATATGAACCTATCTTTTACGAATCTGTCTTTTCTAAGGTTACCTGACACTATTTACCAATACTTCATCCCACTTTCTAGGATATGACAAATATTCAAATTAATTTCCTCTTTCAAAGTGTTGATGGCTTGTGAAATTAGACTCAGAGAGATCGCTTGGAACAGTGATATTTGCCTCTCTCTCCAACTCAGGCTTTCTGAATAAATAGGTAGTGTTTCCTCCATCTGATCCATGCTTATGTTCTACTTTGTAAGTATCAAATGTCTATAAAGACAGAAGAATGGGAGCCAAGAAGACTGGTACTTTTTAAATAAGAAAGATGTCAGGTAAGAATCTGGGGTCAAAATGTAAGGGCAACCCAAATATCTAATTTACGGCAACCATTAAGTAAGCGTAACTACTTTATTTTGGAGAACTGCCTCAATCAAATCCAGGGATTTAAAAAAATATATTTTAAGTATCTCTCTTCCTCACTGAAAAGGACTTTTACACAGCTTTCTATTTATTCATTTAATATTAATATGAATCGAAAAAAAGATACTAAAATGTAGGGGGAAATTGTATACGAAAAATGTCATCGGAAGAGAAAATAGCTTGCAACAGTCAGAACCTCTGCCCATTATATTACAAGATTCTGGATTTACATGTTTTTCATAATTTGCATGGTTTCAAGCAAAAAAAAAAAAACAATGCCAATATGGAGCAGTGGGTTTGAGATTTGCCAATTTTCTAATGTCTAAATGGATGTTTGAGAAGCTGAGATGTGATTTCATCTGGATGAATATTTTATACTAAAACCAAAATGACTTTAATAAATAAATCACAAGGTGCCAGGAAGAACTTTTGTAAGTGGACAGCATTTCTCCCTAGTTCTAAATAATCTAGGTGGATGATTCTGTCCGTGAAATTGAGAAAAATCAACCATAACCAAGTCTTTTCAAAAAGTTTTTGCATGATTTTTCCAAGTGAAAGAAGCAAAGCCAACTGTCAGTGTGAATTACCTTGCAGGAATACGCTAAGTAATTCAATTCAGGTGAAATAATGGAAAATAAGATGACTGTCTCTTAGCTTAATTGTTTTGAGCTTTCTCTAGCCCTACAGATATTTTAGAAAGGGCAAAAAAATAAATAAGTGAATATTTTAAACAGAAGGAAATGAAAATGATGGCAATTGAAACCTTACTCTATGGGATCAGCTTCAGACTTGTCCCCGGCCTCCTGTACACTCAATAGGACACACAAGGTTATGAGTGGAACTCTGTCGTAGGCTCTCTAATGCTGTCAGAGCTTAGCAGTGTCAAGTCCATCACTGTTGATGATCATACCATAAAGTGCCAGAAGGATATTGTTAACAATGGTGTCTGAGATTTGCAAACCTTAGTGTATCAATAATCTCCAAATTAAACATTCAAAATAAAGAAGAATCAAATATGAGGAGCATGGCAATTTTCTGAAGGGTCTGAGCATCTTGTTATCAGTGTTCTTATTTGTTTTGAGTATTCAAATCTTAGTAAAATGATTCCAATTCCATTTCGGTCATCTATTAAAGAATACTGATGACTTGAGGTTCTGGGTGCGCAACGGCAATAAAAGACACTTAAAATGATTAAATGGTTTAGCCATCTCTCCCAGTTGAATAATGGCTACAGATAAGGGAAATTTAAAGTGTTTATAACAGTTTTGCTCAGGCTTAAGCTCTGTTCGTTAAGTACTGCACACATTTGTATACACACACACACACACACACACACACACACACACATGCCCCTTCACACTACAATTCTTCATTCAATAAATATCTACTGAGTTCTTTTGTATTCCAGGTACAATCCTAGGTTCTGTGATGGGAAAAAATGAATAAGGCAAGGTCATTGCCCTATAGAGACTTGCAGTTGAGTTACTTCCTATTCTATTCTGTAAGTTAATTAATTGAAACAATTAGGGTTCAAATGTCTTAACATAATAAATCGGATTTTTTAATCCAATTGAGCATCTTATTATATAGCATATTTACTAATAGTTTGGATATTTTAATATCAGCTTTTCCTTTGCTTTACTGATGTATAATTGACAAATAAAATTGTATATATTTAAGATGTACAGTGTGGTGATTTGACATATGTATACATTGTGAAATGATTACCGTAATAAAGCTAACACATCCATCACCTCATGTAGTGACCATTTTTTGTGTGTGTGATGAGAACAATTAAGCTCTACTCTTAGTAAATTTTAAGTATACAGTACAGTATTTTTAACTATAGTCACCATGCTGTACATTAGATCTCCAGAACTTATTCATCTTAAAACTTTGAACCCTTTGACCAACTTCTCCCTATTTTCCCTAAACCCCAGCCCCTGGCAACCACCATTCTACTCTCGGTTTCTATGAGTACAAGTTTCTTAGATTCCACATCTAATACCCTACAGTATTTGTCTTTATCCATCTGGCTTATATCACTTTGCATAATGTCCTCCAGTTCATCCATGTTCTTGCAAACAGCAGGATTTCCTGAATAATATTCCACTGTATATAGATACCACCTTTTTTATCTCTTAAAGATGATGAGTAGCATCTACCATCAAATAATACTATGATAAGGACTTCATATATAATATTCATTTATTCAACAAACATTTATTTTTGTCTACTCTGTGCTAGGAACTAGTGTAGGCTAGGGCTTCCCATATACTTTCAAATAGGAAATCCAGAGCCTTAGTCAAATAAGTTGTAATTAAACTCCAGGTTTCAAAACCAACTGAATGTGATAGAAGGAAATTCTATGTACTCCAAACTCCTCTACTTTTTTTTTTTTAACACACTGAGAAATGAAAAAGTGCACGAAAAATTATAATTCCAAGCAAGCCCTACTAGGAGTGCTCTCTCTTTTTCTACTCTACGGCAGTTTAATTGTTAGTGCAAAGTCCCACAAAAATCAAATTTTTACTTCAGATCCCAGTTCCTTTTGAATCATTATTTTTTTCATTTTGCTGTGTCCTTTTTCTTCAAAATAATTTTAAATTTATTGAAAGGTTTTAAGGACTGAAAAAAATCTAAAACCAAAACTCTCCAGGCAGGAGTTTCTAAAAGTTTTCTTTTTATAGAAACTGACCAGCTCAAAAGTATATTTAGATTATAAAAACCGTTATCGGAATTTAATTATAAAGCATAAGTGAAACAATAAATTGAAAAGTCAGAAGATAAATGGGAGCACCCAAAGTATAGAACCAAGACAGGCTTGGAAACTGGGAAAACAAAGATTAGAAAATTAGAGGACCAACTTAGGCAGTACAACTTTGAAAAACTCTTACTGAACTGACCTTTCTGGGAAGGTGATGGAATCCTTCCAATAAAAGTTTAAGAGACAAAGTAGTGAAAAGGACTAATTCCAATAAGCAAATTTTAATATGACCTTGGAAATAAAATGGAATTCAGTTGTGCTTATGCAACACCATCTTACATAGTCAGTGGCCAATCTTCTCCTTGCCATGTCCAGTGGAAATACAGAGATGAGACAGGGGAGGGAAGAGGCCTGGTCAATCCTTTTCTTGACTACAGAAGATCCAATTTGCCCTGAGGAGGTAGACTGTGTCCCTATAGAAAGTGGGAAGAGAGCTGCCAATTGTACTACAGCTCAATAAGTAGTCAGAGAAGGGTGGAATCTCCCTCAGACCTGCTTCTTTTGTTTGTTTGTTTTTAAAGAAGCAAAGACCATTTAAAATTAAAATAAAACAAACAAGCAAAAAACTTCCCCTAACACTTTTCCTACCATAATATACGTCATAATATTTAAGACTTTGATTCTAATAGCCCCTTGGCGAAAAAAATAACTTAAGGTTCCTGTTTCCCACATGGCCCACACCTGGTCAACATGTGACAGGCATTCCTTGCCCTGCCACTGTTGGATGGGCAGTTAATGACCCAGTAGTCCTCTGGCATAGAGTGTTTTTGCTTTCCTTGGTGTGAATTGGGCACTAATCAACAGGGTCCCCCAACTGCAGGGAGCACGTAACAAGCAAGCTTCTGGGTTTCCCACTGAAGAACTATTCAACAATTTTGGAGTTAAAAAGTAGCACCTTCAACCCCTCCAGTCAGTGGGATTTGGTTAGAGAGCTCTGGGAGAGATTTCTTAAAGAAGATAAAATGTGTAGAATATATAAAATTCCTGCAAATATTGACGTACATTACACAACTGGGAAGCTCTGAATTAGTGTTAGGTATAAAAAAAGACTTAAATAAATAAAAATAGCCCATAATTAACACAAGAAAACAAAATGCTAGAAGGAGAGATAAAGCAATTCTTGTATAGTGCATGACTGAGCTCTGAATCCTTTCATTTAGTCATAATATAAGAAACATGAATATTCATTTAATCAAAATTATGATATACTATTTCAAGTGGATGGGAGCTCAAAAGTGCACACATGTGTGATAGGGGCCAGAAGATGAAAGAAAGCTAAGTTCTCATTTTCCACAGTAGGAAGTCAAGAGATAAAGCCTATTAATAACAAACCAAAAAATAGCAATATAAACATGTTATTTAGAGATATGGAGAGATCTTAAAAGAATCAGCTAATATAGTTGAAAGTGTTTGCATCTGTACAACAGGAAATGGGCTGGGTAAAAAGCACAAGAACCATTTGACACTTTAGACTGCATGAATACACAAGTTTGACTAAAATTAAAAATAAACTGAAAAATTCTATACAGCATATATTGAAATCTAAATCATGTTCTAGTTGGGACTTTAAGAACACAAAACTAAAAATATGTACTTTCCCATAAATTAAAAAGGTCTTTTAAAGCTACTGAAGTTGAAATAAACTTGAATATTTACTGCAGAATCTGTAACCATGTTCAAGAACAATAAATTTGCCCAGAAAGAAAAAGAATTTGATGTAAAAAGTTTAGAATTGCATACTAAGTCATTTATGAAATACTAAAAAGGCTATGCCCCATAGGAAAAGGATGTGGAAAGTTTACTGTCCCCATTTCACAGTTAGCTGGATTATGGATGACCCTGAGAGACGTCACACATCAAAGCTATGTCCTGCAATGTTGCTTTCAATTTAACATTCTGCAAAAAAAACAAAAAACAAAAAACTTTAACATTCATAGCAAAACTAACAGTAAAAGAACATTCATCATCAGTGACTTTAACAAAGTTTGTCTGTAATGATATGAAAAAATTTTATTTGATTTCCTTGTGGAAACTACTTTTGGATATTTTAACTTTAGTTATCAATGTATTAGTGATTCAAAAATCCAATATGTTGATATGCTCAAATGAGCATAGTATTATACAATTTTATAAATATTTTATTTTTTGGTCCTGGAACTGGAAGTCTTGACACAAGCAAGTACCAATCAACATTTTTAAATGTATAAATTTTAAAAATAAATAAATAACTGCCAGATTCCTAAACACCAGAGACATCAATTTGTCCAGGTTAGACACAGCCCTAAGATAAAGAAACCACATAGAATGAATAACATTTTTTGACCGTTTTAACCTGAACTTTCACTCAGCTTTCAGATTCCATCAATCTGATAGGACAGCAAGGCAGGACTAGAAGAAAATCCAGCTCAAAAATTCAAGCAAAAGAATGAGAAAATATACGCACAGGCCAGGAGGAGAGCTTGCCTAGGCCACCCTTGGGATTCCATATCCATTTTAATTCATCAGTGTGGGAGAAAAAACATACACAAATGCTATTCCCACATAATCTCTAACCTTTGCCCTATTATCAGCATTGTCAAAACTCTCCTCTCAGGTTCTGGATCTGGGATCCATGAACTCATGCAGTCAAGGGTAGTAAATCTTCTTCTAGGGGCATAGAGGTAGGAGTGAGAAAGACAACCTAATCATATCACAATGAGATGTGAAGATTTTAATTCCTAGAGGCTAGCATGTATCCATATTTGGGAAAAAAAAAAAAAAAAGCACATACACTGCACAACTTCTTATGACTACAACTAGGTGCAAAGAGAACCTCAGAAATCCTCAACTGCAGGCTTGTGAGCCCTGATCTTTTGTCGTGGAAAATAAGCCAAGAAACAAACAAACTGAAATTGATTCACTGTCAGCATTGTTTCCCAAGCATGTGATTGCAAGGGCTGGGCATTTCATTCAAAAATGTATACAACTTCTCCTAGAGTAATGAAAATAAAAACAAAAATAAACAAATGGGACCTAATGAAACTTCAAAGCTTTTGCACAGCAAAGGAAACCATAAACAAAATGAAAAGACAACCCACAGAATGGGAGAAAATATTTGCAAATGAAGCAACCGACAAGGGATTAATCTCCAAAATAAACAAACAGCTCATGCAGCTCAATATCAAAAAAATAAACAACCCAATCCAAAAATGGGCAGAAGACCTAAATAGACATTTCTCCAAAGAAGACATACAGATGGCCAACAAATACGTGAAAAGATGCTCAACATCACTAATCATTAGAGAAATGCAAATCAAAACCACCATGAGGTATCACCTCACACCAGTTAGAATGGCCGTCATGAAAAAAATCTACAAACAATAAATGCTGGAGACGGTGTGGAGAAAAGGGAACACTCTTGCACTGTTGGTGGGAATGTAAATTGGTACAGCCACTATGGAGAACAGTATGGAGGTTCCTTAAAAAACTAAAAATAGAGCTACCATATGATTCAGCAATCCCACTCCTGGGCATATATTCTGAGGAAACCATAATTCGAAAAGATACATGTACCCCAATGTGCACTGTAGCACTATTTACAATAGCCAGGATCTGGAAGCTACCTAAATGTCCATCATGGCAGAATGGATAAAGAAGATGTGGTACATATATACAATTGAATATTACTCAGCCATAAAAAAGAACAAAGTAATGCCATTTGCAGTGACATGGGTAGACCTAGAGACTGTCATATTGAGTAAAGTAAGTCAGACAGAGAAAGACAAATAGCATATGATATCACTTAAATGTGGAATCTAAAAAATGGTACAAATGAACCTATTTACACAACAGAAATAGTCACAGATGTAGAAAACAAACTTATGGTTACCAAGGGGGAAGGGGGGGAGGGATAAATTGGGAGATTGAGGTTGACATATACACACTACTATATATAAAATAGATAACTAATGAGAACCTACTGTATAGCACAGGGAACTCTACTCAATACTCTGTGGTGACCTAAATGGGAAGGAAATCTGGAAAAGAGGAGATATGTGTATATGTATAGCTGATTCACTGTGCTGTACAGCAGAAACTAACACAACATTGTGAAGCAACTATACTCCAATAAAAATAAAAATAAATAAATTTTAAAAAACCTACTGTATCATACAGGGAACTCTACTCAGTACTCTGTAATGACCTATGTGGGAACAGAATCTAAAAAAGAGTGAACATATATATATGTGTAACTGATTCACTTTGCTGTACAGAAGAAAGTAACACAACATTGTAAAGCAACTATACTCCAATAAAAATTAATTTAAAAAAACAAAACAGGGGGCTTCCCTGGTGGCACAGTGGTTGAGAGTCCGCCTGCCGATGCAGGGGACGCGGGTTCGTGCCCCGGTCCGGGAGGATCCCGCGTGCGGCGGAGCGGCTGGGCCCGTGAGCCACGACCGGTGGGCCTGCACGTCCGGAGCCTGTGCTCCACAGCGGGAGGGGCCACGACAGTGAGAGGCCCACGTACCGCAAAAAACAAAAACAAACAAACAAAAAATAAATTAAAAAGTATTTGTTTCACTTTTTAAGTGGATTTACTCATGCCAGAGCAATTAACAAGTGCTGAAATGATCTTAGTTCAGTGTATTAGCTCAAACTGGAAATACTTCCTCTAGGTAAAAGCATAGTTCACAGATTCACTCAAAGAAATAAATATTGATTGGAATTTTTTTAAATGTATACAATTTAAAATATATACAACTTAAAGCAAGAAAAAAGAAAACAACACACTTAATGGTCAGCAAAATTCTTACTGAATCGCCAATCTACCAGTCACCAAGAAAGATACCATGCTGTGCTCCAATCCTTTTCCCAACTGTTTGTTCTTTTATGCTCCTTAATGCTAAAACATTCATGCAAATATCACTGGCATTTCCCACAGCCTGTCATACATGCTTAGGTTAAAACAGATCTTAAGTGTGTACACACACACATATGAGCATGCACACACAAAGATATATATACAGGAAGACAGATCAAAATGGGCCTTTTGAGATTTAGGTACTAAATTACCTCTCTCTTTTTCTCTCTCTCTCAATGAATATTTATAGATAAAATGTATAGAAATGAACATAGCTAAAGAGCTGCTAGAACTTGATATATGTATATATTTTTTCTTAATATATATATTTTTTTTCTCTAGAGCTGCTAGAACTTAATATATGTATATATCTATTACATTTTTCTTAAAATACATGTATATATTTTTGAATAAAATAACCCACACGGCCATCATTTAAAAAACAATACAAAATAATTCTGTACCTCAGTTTTATAATGATGAAATGAGAAACAACACCTTGAGGTTAAAATCTCCTTGAATACCTAATGTCAAGAGTGCTATTTACTGAACAGGATTATGAATGCTGAAAATTCACCTTGTGCTTGGCTTACTAAAAGCATTTATTAGGCCAAGGTGCCTGCTGACATGCTCATAAAATGTTCTTTTGAAGCACACAGCACAAGAAAACAGCTAAATAAAACAATTCATAAAAACTGTTTCTATACATGCAACTCAAGAAACAGGTCCTGTACATGAAATTGTCTCAAAGTGCAAGCTCAGCGCAGAGTCCAGGTGGAAAGATGTTAATCAGTGTGGCCAATGTAGTAACCTCCAGTTGAAAAGGAATAAAAATAAAAGGATGGGGCTTCCCTGGTGGCGCAGTGGTTGAGAGTCTGCCTGCCAATGCAGGGGACACGGGTTTGTGCCCCGGTCCAGGAAGATCCCACATGCAGCAGAGCGGCTGGGCCCGTGAGCCATGGCCGCTGAGCCTGCGCATCCGGAGCCTGTGCTCCGCAACGGGAGAGGACACAACAGTGAGAGGCCCGTGTACCGCAAAAAAATAAATAAATAAAAGGATGGTGATGCCGACTGGGCAACTCACTATGACAGAGAGGGTAAAACTTAAGTGGTGCAGCATTCAGTCCCAAGTGGGAAGAAGCAGACAGCTGCTTTAGCTCAGCTGAAAGTGCACTGAACTGAAGTGACAGACCTGTGTTACCCTGGGCAAGGCCCCGGCCTGTCTAGACCTGAGGTTCTCCATTTGTGTCATGAAAGCATCAAGTCTCCTTAACCTTTGCAGGCTTTAGATCTTTAGGAGAATTTGGTAGAAAACAATGTGCATACCCAAATACATATGATAATTCATACAAAATCTGGGTCCTAGGTGCTGAGGACCCCTAAATTAAATAATCTTTATTATCTTTTTCAGCTTTCTTACCCTTTCAGTTTCTCTTTCTAATACAAAAGATTCTTTACACAGAATAACTAAGATTTGACCTGTTCCTTATGACTATTTCCTGTTTAGATATCATAACTAAATAACAAAATAATGATACTTTGACACCATATATGTATTTGTGTGTGGTTATGCATGGGAATTAGCATACATACGTTTTAATCACTGTCTTCTCAACTGAAATCCAGGTTGTCATGAGTTTTACTTTCTATATCACTGTAACAGCATGCCTGTAATCATTAGGGGATATTTTTTCTCTCAGGAAAGTTTAAAGTGGCTAAATCTCTGACTGAAGGCAAGTTTCATGCTTGCTGAACAATCCAAGGGTAACTTACAGTCAAATCTTAGAGAAAATGACAGTGACAAGGGCAGCAAGTATGGATTCCCTGCTGATCTCAGGGAAAACTGTCTCTGCTTCTCTACTCCTGGACCGCCACAGATCATATCACGCCTCTCTGGCATGTTTGCCAACAGAGATTTTAGAATATGGCAAGAGAGGTTGTTTTAGAGGGGCTCACACAGGCCCCTGCTCTGGAAAGCTCCTCCCCAGGGACAAAATGTTCATGGGGCTGACCTGGATCTTGAACCACCTTTTTAGACAGTTCTCCAGATACCCAGAATCCAATGACCCTGACCAACTGACCCTTAGACTGTTTCCAGGGTCTGCTTGAGCTTATTCCTAGGTTTGAAGAGTGGCCAAGAATTGGCTATTTCCCAGGAATGTGAAAACTGGGGTGTGCACCCATGTAAGATTACTGCAGTGCAGAACAAAGGAAAGAGGGAGAAGAAAAGCAGGATGCTCTGTAGGCCAGATGTTGAGGCCTGGTCAGGCCAACATCTTTGTTTCAAAGAAAAATACTGAGGCATCTGAGAATTATAAATGTGAACCTGTACACCCTGGCAGTTGGGAAGGTAATAAAATAGATATGTTCTAATAGGTTAGAACATATATATTTTTAATTAGTTTGTTTGCTCGATTTATATTTTTTTAGATATTTAAAACTATGATATATAGGCTTCCATTCGTACACTTGCCCCAGAACCATGATGTTGCCGACGAGTCTGCCCATTGCACTCCCCCAAGATTATGCCTTCCTACCCACCTCACAGACTAAATTGCCCTCATCTAGTCTCCTTAGGAGTGAGGTAGTCTGTTTCTCCCCCTACTACTTTTTACACCTATTGTATATTATATAGTATACACTCTATGACACATGTCCTGTTAACACAACCCTGGTTTGCAAATAACGTTTAGCGTTGAAAATTATTGTTATGATGTGGGCTTTTAAGGCCTCCTTTGGAAGTAAAGACTAGAAATAATGATAAAATCCAAAATTTTGTGGATGCCTCTGGAAGACTGAGGATAAACTTAGAGATAAAAGGGGATTTGGGACACGGGAGAAGATGGCAGAAGAGTAGGATGTGGAGATCACCTTCCTCCCTACAGATACATCAGAGATACATCTACACGTGGAACTGCTCCTATAGAATATCCACCGATCACTGGCAGAAGACCTTGGACCTCCTCCCAAAAGGCAAGAAACTCCCCACATACCTGGGTAGGGCAAAAGAAAAAAGAATGAACAGAGACAAAAGAATAGGGATGGGACCTGCACCAGTGGGAGGGAGCCGTGAAGGAGGAAAGGTTTCCACACACTAGAAGCCCCTTCATGGGCGGAGACTGCGGGTGAGGGAGGGGGAAGCTTCAGAGCCACGGAGGAGAGCACAGCAAAAGGGGTGCGGAGGGCAAAGTGGAGAGATTCCCTCACAGAGGGTCGGTGCCGACCAGCACTCACCAGCCTGAGAGGCTTGTCTGCTCACCCGCGGGGACAGGCTGGGCTGGGAGCTGAGGCTTGGGCTTCGGAGGTCAGATACCAGGGAGAGGACTGGGGTTGGCGGCATGAACACAGCCTGAAGGGGTTAGTGCACCATGACTAGCCAGGAGGGAGTCCGGGAAAAGTCTGGAACTGCCCAAGAGGCAAGAGACATTTTCTTCCCTCTTTGTTTCCTGATGCGCGAGGAGAGGGGATTGGGAGCGCTGCTTCAAGGAGCTCCAGAGACAGGCGTGAGCCTTGGCTATCAGTGCAGACCCCAGAGACAGGCATGAGACGCTAAGGCTGCTGCTGCCACCACCAAGAAGCCTCTGTGCAAGCACAGGTCACTATCCACACCCCACCTCCCAGGAGTCTGTGCAGCCTGCCACTGCCAGCGTCCCGTGATCCAGGGACAACTTCCCCGGGAGAATGCACGGCACGCCTCAGGCTGGTGCAACGTCCCACTGGCCTCTGCCGCTGCAGGATCGACCCACACTCTGTACCCCTCCCTCCCCCAAGCCTGAGTGAGCCAGAGCCACTAAATCAGCTGCTCCTTTAACCCCGTCCTGTCTGAGTGAAGAACAGATGCCCTCAGGCGAACTACACGTAGAAGCCGGTCCAAATCCAAATCTGAGCCCCAGGAGCTGTGCGAACAAAGAACAGAAAGGGAAACTTCTCCCAGCAGCCTCAGAAGAAGTGGATTAAAGCTCCACAATCAACTTGATGTACCCTGCATCAGTGGAATACCTGAATACACAACGAATCATCCCAAACTGAGGAGGTGGACTTTGGGATCAATATATATTATTTTTTCCCCTTTTCCTCTTTTGGTGAGTGTGTATGTGTATGCTTCTGTGTGAGATATTGTCTGTATATCTTTGCTTTCACCATCTGTCCTAGGGGTCTAACCATCTGGTTTTTTATTACTTAAAAAATTTTTTTTCCTAAGAATTATTTTTTATTCTAAAAACTTTATTTTATCTTACTTTATTTTATTTTATCCCCTTTCTTTCCTTCTATTTTTTTCTCCCTTTTATTATGAGCTGTGTGGAGGACAGGCTCTTGGTGCTTCAGCCAGGCATCAGGGCTGTGCCACTGAGGTGGGAGAGCCAACTTCAGGACACTGGTCCACAAGAGACCTCCCAGCTCCACGTAATATCAAACGGCGAAAATCACCCAGAGACCTCAATCTCAACACCAAGACCTAGCTTCACTCAACGACCAGCAAGCTAGAGTGCTGCACACCCTATGCCAAACAAATAGCAGGACAGGAACACAACCCCACCCATTAGCAAAGAGGCTGCGTAAAATCATAATAAGGCCACAAACACCCCAAAACACACCACCAGACGTGGGCCTGCCCACCAGAAAGACAAGATCCAGCCTCATCCACCAGAACACAGGCACTAGTCCCCTCCAGCAGGAAACCTACACAACCCACTGAATCAACCTTAGCCACGGGGGACAGACACAAAAATCAACGGGAATCATGAACCTGCAGCCTGTGGTAAGGAGACTCCAAACACAGTAAGATAAGCAAAATGAAAAGACAGAAAAACACACAGCAGATGAAGGAGCAAAGTAAAAACCCATCAGACCAAACAAATGAAGAGGAAATAGGCAGTCTACCTGAAAAAGAAATCAGAATAATGATAGTAAAGATGATCCAAAATCTTGGAAATAGAGTAGAGAAAATGCAAGAAACATTTAACAAGGACCTAGAAGAACAAAAGATGAAACAAGCAACGATGAACAGCACAATAAATGAAATTAAAAATACTCTAGAAGGGATAAATAGCAGAATAACTGAGGCAGAAGAACGGATAAGTGACCTGGAAGATAAAATAGTGGAAATAACTACTGCAGAACACAATAAAGAAAAAAGAATGAAAAGAACTGAGGACAGTCTCAGAGACCTCTGGGACAAGATTAAACGCACCAACATTCGAATTATAGGGGTTCCAGAAGAAGAAGAGAAAAAGAAAGGGACTGAGAAAATATTTGAAGAGATTATAGTTGAAAACTTCCTTAATATGGGAAAGGAAATACTTAATCAAGTCCAAGAAGCACAGAGAGTCCCATACAGGATAAATCCAAGGAGAAACACGCCAAGGCACATACTAATAAAACTATCAAAAATTAAATACAAAGAAAACATATTAAAAGCAGCAGGGGAAAAACAACAAATAACACACAAGGGAATCCCCCATAAGGTTAACATCTGATCTTTCAGTAGAAACTCTGCAAGCCAGAAGGGACTGGCAGGACATATTTAAAGTGATGAAGGAGAAGAACCTACAACCAAGATTACTCTACCCAGCAAGGCTCTCATTCAGATTTGATGGAGAAATTAAAACCTTTACAGACAAGCAAAAGCTGAGAGAGTTCAGCACCACCAAACCAGCTTTACAACAAATGCTAAAGGAACTTCTCTAGGCAAGAAACACAAGAGAAGGAAAAGACCTACAATAACAAACCTAAAACAATTAAGAAAATG
>RJWK010055345.1:0-14749 GCA_004363435.1 Platanista minor
CCTCCTCCAGGTACTCTAATAGGGTGTGCTTCCCAAAGACCTGCTGACACCTCTTGGTGGTGGTACCTCAGCTGCACACTGTGAAGGAGAGAGTCGATGGGTACGAGACACTGGTCAGGCAGGACAGTAAAGGTGCCTTTTGGACATATAGTAGCTCACATCTCCCACCTCCAACACACACACACACACACACACACAGACACCCATGTGCATGTGCAAGACCACACTAGTCGGGAAGGGGAGGCTGGTTACATTGGCCCTGAAAGAAGTGGGCCAGCAACGTATACTGCCTGACCCTGCTCAGTGTTCTGGTAGAAGCGTTCATTTGTTTGACTTACCCTCATCAGTTTCGTTGTAGGTGTCTTTGTGCTGTATACATGGAATCTACGTTGAGTACTTAACCAGTTCCTAAGGGGTCTGTAGACAGAATTCAGGAAGTCTATGACATGACATCTTTATTTTCACTAACCTCTGATGAAAAGTTAGATTTCTGATTAGGACAGATAGGTAGAGTACCTTCCTTTGGAGAAGGAAATAAGATGTCTAGGAAAACAACACAATAATTATGAATGTAGGCAACAAACCAGTAGCACTACCTGTGTCTTTTCAACAATAGAAACCAGATGTTTTCATAGTACTTCAAAGTTATTGTAGATATTATTATTTGTTAAAGTCATTGAAATATTAATGCTTATCACTGCTTCAAAATTACCATAGTTATTAGATCCTATAGTGTATCTTCTTATTTAATACATTAATAAAGAATATATATTGCTCTATCACATATTTTTTTCCTAAAAATATTTTGATAACTCTATTTTGTTATAATTTTTGTCCTTTATAGCCCCATGTGTTTATTTTAGGAATCTCAGAACACAATTCCAAGAAAAGGTACACTGGCTTTACCAGACTGCCAGAGGGGTCCATGGCACAAAAGGGTTCTGAACCCCATGTGGTGGAAAGCACTTGAGCTCCAGGCTCAAATCCTGCTCAGTCCCCTAGCTGTGTAACCTTAGAATAGTAACTTCTGAGCCTCAGTTTCATTTTCTGCAAAATGGTTTGATAATAGTGATGATGTAGGTAAAGTAGGTGAAAATCTCAGTTAAGGAAAGGACTTATTCTTTTCCCTCTAGTTATATACTAAAAAGTGTGAGGCCTTGTTTAGAGTACTCTGCTTTTAAATTGATAAAGTAGAATCACTAAGAAATCACTTAAAATCCTCAAATCTGTTTTCTTTGCCTTTTGTTTTCTCTGTTAACAACAATGTCTTAAAATATAATAAACCTGTATCTAAATATATGTATTAAATATATAAAGTCAGGGAAAGTATCATATATACTAACATTTATACCTTTTTAGTTGTTGCATTTTAAAATATTTTAGTCTCTCGTTTTCTGTTAAGGAAATAACATTGGATTCCTTACCCATTCTCTGCATGTAAGATAATATCTTTGTCAGCCTTTTTGTTTGATTGCTTTTGTGATGTGTAAAAATTCAGGTGTGGAGCAGCAGGAATGGTACTGCCAACTAGGCAGTTCTGGGACATTCCTGGCAGGTGTTTTTTCCCTAGTCCATCACTTTTCTTTCTAATGAAAAATTTATCAGTAAAGTCCCAAAATTATTCTGTTTATTTTATGTATTCATATAGTGCTAATTTTAGATAAGTGTATACATCACCAAAAAACCTAATTATATATAGAAAGTGCCTTTAGAATGATAGTTAAATAGCAAAATGTAGTAGTTGATTGGAGATGTTAATGGTTATTTTTCCTTAATGTACCAGTAACTACTGTATGTTGTTGTGTAAAAACAAATGGTATAAATAGATGTTTAAATATCAAAAAGATTTAAATATCAAGGAAAGCATTTTGTGCTAGATCAGATTGTAAGGCCTGTTAACGTCTATTTTTACAAACCTTTTGAAAGGAAAGTACATTAATTTGTTTTAATTTTGTCGACTACCAAATTTTCTTCACCCAATTTTTTTTTTTTTTTTTTTTCGGTACGCGGGCCTCTCACGGTTGTGGCCTCTCCCGTTGCGGAGCACAGGCTCCGGACGTGCAGGCCCAGCGGCCACGGCTCACGGGCCCAGCCACTCCGCAGCATGTGGGATCTTCCCAGACCGGGGCACGAACCCGCGTCCCCTGCATTGGCAGGTGGACTCTCAACCACTGTGCCACCAGGGAAGCCCTCTTCACCCAATTTTTAAGAAGGAGGCAAATTGTAATGCTGCCCACAGCACGTTTGCTACCTAAATTTCTCTTAGCTACCTTCTGGATTTAATCTGCAGGACTGATGAGCAGAATTTGTGGCAGTAAACCTGGCCATCCAGAAGTCAAGTTTCTTCTAGTTTTGTGAAGATGGACTTATTGGACTTGGTTAAACCATAACTGGTTGTTGAGAGCTTGAGATAGTCTAGTCAGTGACATGATGAAAGACCAGGACATGTATTTTTTAATAGATTTTTTCAGCTCTATTGACGTATATTTGATGTGTCTATACTTAGGTATACAAGGTGATTTAATATATGTATACATTGTGAAATACCACAGTCAAGTGAATTAGTACATCCATCACCTCACAGTTACTTTATTTTTTTGTAGTGAGAACACTTAAGAACTACTCTCTTAGCAAATTTCAAGTATACAATACTCTATTGTATAGTAGTATTCACTATAGTCGCCATGCTGAACAGGAGATCCCCAGAACTTGTTCATCTTCTAACTGAGAGTTTGTCCCCTTGACCAACATCTCCCCATTACCACCACCCCACAGCCCCCCACAAAAGATATATTCTGATAACCCAAATAATTCTGGACAGGGTGGCTATGAAAAATTTTAAAAGAGCAGCGAAAAGGAACTTGGTATCTCAAATAGCAAAATATATAGTAAATGCAATAATTAAAACAATGTACTGCAGGCATAAGAATCAATACAACAGAATAAATAGCCCTGAAATACACAGAAAGACATACACACACACACACACACACACACACACAAATTGGTGATCACTTGGAACGCAGCAAACTAGTAGGGGAAGAAATGGATTATTCAGCAAACCACATACCAAAATACACTCCAGAGAACTAGAGAATGATGTGGGGTTTAAAAAAAATTTTTTTTTAATCTAGGAGAAAAAAAAATAGGTGACTATTTAACCAATACTGGGATGGGGACGGATTTTGAAATGTAAGAGCAGTGGAAGAAACCACAAGTGAAAGAATTACTTTATTTCACCATGTTTCATTAAAGATATAATAGTATGAGTGTGAGGAACTAAACCAAGAATACCACAAGTAAATGGAGGGTTTACTAGAAAGGGATCTTGGATTAATCCACAGGGAAGGACAATGATTGGGCTGGACCTTCCCAAGGCTAAGACAGAGAAGCTACTCTAGAAGGACAAGGGATCTGAGCACTGGACCCGGGCACAGTTACACAACCAATGTCTGCTGCTTTCTGGCTAGCTGTTCCACCCTGGACCAGCTATTCCAACCAAGGCCAGCAGGAGGGAGGACCCACTGCCTTCTTCGGACAGGAGCAAGTTCTCTGAGAAGAGAATGCGAGTTGGACAGAAAAGGGCTCAGAGCAGGGCAGGGATGATTCATGCTTAATATATGCAAATTTGAAACTCCTTAGAACAAAAAATACAGTAAACGTTTAAAAGATAAATACCACCCAGTAAAAAACTAAATAAAAATTGCAACAAATATTACCCTCCAAAATATTTAATATCTTTAACATAGAAAGGGGTTTTGTCAGATAATAAGGATATCCTGAACAATCCAGTTTTTCAAATGCGCAGAGGACATGAATAGACAGTTTGCAAAAAAAAAAAAAAAAAAAAAGGAGAGGAAAAGAAAATAGTATACGTGGAAAAAGAAGATTAACCTTATTAGCGAAAAAAAAAACGTGGGGGAGATTTAAGAAAACAATAAGATACATTTTTTGGTCTAGGAAATTGACATTTTTTTAATGCCTTTTTTTTTTTGGTGTTTTTAAAATCATGCTGTCAATTTTGGCAAGGGTAGAGTGGGCTAGACACTCATATCCTTCTGCTGAGGGTGTAAATTGTTACAGCCTTTCCGGATGAAAATATTTTAAGCCATGAAGATAGGTGCTCATGTTCAAATTGATCAAATAACTCTTCAAAGAAAAAGGCTGTCAAAGATATGTATAAAGATAGCTATTGTAGCATTATGTGTAATGGTAGAAATCTGGAAATAACCTAAATCCCCAGTATTACCTAATGGTTACTTAATAGTTTATCCATACAATGAAATAAATGAAATAGTGTAAGCCATTAAAAATCATTTGTTCAAAGAATGTTATTTACATAATTCCAATTTTGTAGATAAACAGAAGAGAGAGAGAAAAAAACAGCAACAAAGAGATATAAAACTAGCAAAGAAAATATTCCAAATTGTTAAGGCACTTGGTAGGGCAAGGTATTTATTTCCTACAATGAAAATGTTACTTTGGTTATCAGAAAAACAACAGCAATGACATATTTGATATTTGTATCAAAAGTAAAATAGAGGGCTTCCCTGGTGGCGCAGTGGTTGAGAGTCTGCCTGCCGATGCAGGGGACACCGGTTCGTGCCCCGGTCCGGGAAGATCCCACATGCCGCGGAACAGCTGGGCCTGAGAGCCATGGCCGCTGAGCCTGCGCATCCGGAGCCTGCGCTCCGCAATGGGAGAGGCCACAGCAGTGAGAGGCCCGCGTACCGCAAAAAAAAAAAAAAAAATGTGTATGTTATGTGTGTGTGTGTCTAAGAACAACATAAACATTTTTTCTAACTCTGGAGACTGCAACCTCTAGCTAAAGAGTAGTCTTCTTCACCAACCCCCCACTCTCTATTATCCTGTTGTATTTTCTTCTTACTGCTTCTCACTACCTGACTTGATATTATCCATGTGTTTGCTCATTTGCATTGCCCCTTGCTTCACGACAGTGAAAATTCTATTAGGGCACCAGGTTTTTGTCTTTTTTTTTTTTTCCCGTGCTTGCTCAGAGCTACTCGGTTCCATTTATGCAGAATGAATGAATGAATAGTTGGATGAATGAATTTCTCTGCCTCAATCTGCTATGTTGGAGCAGAGGACTCTCCACACTCCTGCCATTTTGAGGTTTCTAAGCTGTACCAGGGCTTTCCAGGAGATACCTGATGGGTGACTTTTCCCAACACTACCATGTGGCACCACTGTTCCCCCTACCCCTCACTCTGCTCTGACTTCCTGTGGGACCTGCTGCTGGAGCCCTAAACCCAGGAAGCCATCAGTGCCAGGCAAAGCCCCCATGAGCTGCTGCTGCTTCCTGTACCTACACAGCCCCTCAGGGCCCAAGCGGAGGGCACTGATGTCCACAGCCAGAGGCTGCTTCTTTCATTATGGAAGAATCCTCACCAAAGTCCACCATTTCGTGGAACTGTGCTATGAGTCTTCTCTGTTGGTGTGGGAATGAGCACACACACAGTCACACCCACATGCAGAGACACCTGTTACTTTCCTATCCCAAAGTTCTGGACCAGAGCTACCTTGTGCTCCTGAATTCTTCTCAGGTTCTGGTGAAACCTTCCTTTCTATTTTTATCCCTAGGGCAGGGATTGGGACGAAGGGGAGAGATTATTGTGGGGTGGGGTGGGAGGCTTGACTCAATCAGAAGTCCTGAGTAAGGAAGAATTTATCACAGCTGCACTTCAACACTGAGGCATTAGCTAACAAGCCTCTGGCAGGCAAAATAACTTCCCTGCAGGCCACGTGGTACCTCCTGCAGATTGTCACTGTGTGGAACGGCCCGCTGACCCTCCAGGCCATCTGGATACAATGGACCCCTGAGATGAACTCACTTTAGCCCCAGCTAGGACGGCTGCTAGAGGGAGATAAAGCTTAGCTGCTTCCTTTCTGCTTCATTTTGGACTGTACTCTAGAAAGATATGTAAGAAATGGTATCCTAATTAGTAATTGCCCACTCCACTCCTTCACTCCCCAACATACACACACACACACACACACACACACACACACACACAAAGACATTCACAGTGTTCACCACAGTATATATTCTCACAGAGTTTTATTTGGCTTCTTGGACAAATAAACCAAGGCAGGTGAGAGATGGATAAGCGGTGGGGTAGGTCAGCCACAGTGGTAGGATTTGAGTCTCCCGACCTACGAAAAGGAACATGCAGTGCCTGTTGACAGGCGTGACCTTGTTCCATGCATGCTTCTTGCAACTTAAAGCGTATCCAGAAACCTGTTCTAGCTTCCAGTGCAGAGAGTCACAGAGCCTCTGCTAGTAAAGAAGGCTTTGTTCTAAGAAGGCTGGTGCCTCTCGTGGACCTGGGCAGAGGAGAGGGCAAGGGGCTTCTGCCAGAGGCTAGGCCAACCCAAAGAAAGGGAATCGGGGGGCTGCCCCCTATTTATTTAAAGAAAACAAGAAAGAAGGAACCTTCCACCATCACCACCACTGTGACCACTGCTCACTATTTTTTCAGGTTTTTTGTTTGTTTGGTTGGTTTTGTTTTGTTTTGTTTTTTGCAGTACGCGGGCCTCTCACCGCTGTGGCCTCTTCCGTTGCGGAGCACAGGCTCCGGACGCGCAGTCTCAGCGGCCATGGCTCACGGGCCCAGCCGCTCCGCGGCACGTGGGATCTTCCCGAACCGGGGCACGAACCCATGTCCCCTGCATCGGCAGGCGGACTCTCAACCACAGCGCCACCAGGGAAGCCCCTATTTTTTCAGGTTTGTGTACCCATATAATGCTTTTAACTGGAAAAAGGCTATTATGTTTTATTTTGAAACAATTTAGTATGTGGAAGAAGATGAAGGAAGGGAAAACAGAACCAGCCTTAGAAATCCTGGAATAGTGACAGGGCCTGACAGGGCCCAACAGGACCAGACCTTTCCTATGGGGAAAAACCATACTCCACGCTTTGTAAAAACATGGTCCTTACTATTAAGGAGGATGGCTATAATATTAGAAAGGAAGAGATGAATGGAAGACTGTCTTGGCTTAGAAAATCCATTTCTATTTTTTGTTCAGCTGAGTCACTGTGATAAAAGTGGCCTGAGCATCACAAGATTTGCTTACCTTTTGTCATCTCCCCTCCCACTCTGTTCCCGAAAATGTTAGTGTTTTTTTTTTCTATCAGCCTTTCTCTTGCTTCAAACAGTAGTTTCTCCTCATAGACAAACATTACATCAGTTTATGAATTAGCACTGATTTTTTTTTTTTTTTTTTTTTGCATGTACATGAGCTGCCCTCTGCTCCCATCTTTGCACTATCCAATTGGAATTCTTAACCAAATGCCTTGGCCTCCTGACTCTCAAGAATATCAGTTTGGGGCTCATGAATTGATCCATTATTGTTCTTACAATAATGTTGAGTTAGCCTAAGAAGCCCCATTTGCAACATCATTCCCATGCAGTTTTAATCTCCACTTAGGAAGTATTTAGATTAATTCTGGTGCTCATTGATTATGTTACTTTGGATTATTTTTAAGTGACTTTGTTTTAACTTTAAAAAACCATCGGGCTTCCCTGGTGGCGCAGTGGTTGAGAGTCCGCCTGCAGATGCAGGGGACATGGGTTCGTGCTCCGGTCTGGGAAGATCCCACGTGCCGCGGAGTGGCTGTGCCTGTGAGCCATGGCCGCTGGGCCTGCGTGTCCGGAGCCTGTGCTCCGTAACGGAAGAGGCCACAACAGTGAGAAGCCCACGTACTGAAAAAAAACAAAAAACAAAAAAAACCCATCACCAGTAGCTTGGCAGTACTACCACAGAATGTTCTGTTTGAGGAACATTGTTTTCTATAACCCCACTGTGATTTGGGTACAGCCATTCACTAATGAAGTGGGGAATTGCAGTGGAACTTCACCAACGTGCAGTTGTCCTAAAAGGACATCAGGATAAGCCCCTGTTTGTTAAATGAATTCAGGCATAGGTCTATATACAAAATCTAACACATGTGCTGCTTTACCCGCTTGGTTTTCGGAATGCTAAGAGCTAAGGGCCGCTGGCTGCAGTGCCCGGGTCCAGCTTTCTCAGGGCCAGGCCGTTCCAGCCCATTTCCTGTCTCCTCTTCCTTTCCCTTCTCACTAATTCATTAGCAGTCATTAAAGTGGAAGCTTCGCTTACAGTTTTCACCTTAGCTTTCTGTTTTCCTCTTCAGCTACCACCACTTCACATCTTCCCCAACACTCACCAATAAGAAACTTTCAGCACGTGTGTCACAGAACATACAGTCTTTAACGTTCATCAATAAATGATTTCTGTGGCCCTTATTTGTGTGAATAATGACTGCTAATTTCACTCAGGCTCACCGAACATTTGATCTTGGCAAGGTGACAAGTTGTAGATTTTTTTCTTTTATTTCCTGGGGTAGCTGCTAGGATTTTTTTTTTTTTTTAACATCTATTTTCTATGCCAGGAATTCCAAAGTCAAAATATACATAAACCATTAGGTTGTAAACAAAAGCATCTAGCAGGAAGACAGTCTGAGGTCAAGTGTAACCATCTACTGCAGTACAGGGACCTCTCTCCAGTACCCCCAATACAGGGTCGTTTGGCGGCCAACTGCCACCCCTGTGAGGGGAGAAAACTCCCAATCACGAGGCTGTACCCTCTGGTTGTTGGGTTGTCAGATGCTTTGTGTGAGCTGAGGCCAGGATCTTAAGCTCTCTGTTTCTTCATATGAAATGGTGACTGTAATAATAGCAGTTATTTCCTTATAGAATTGTTGAGTGTGTTAATTAACACACATAAAACCTGTGGACAGTGCCTGGCAAGCGCTCAGTGCACAATCACTGCTTGTGGGTAATGCTGCCTCTGTAGGTGGAACCCGGAGTAGCAGAGAGAGGAGGGATGAGAGTCAGTCTGACTGGTTAGAGCTCAGACTCTGCCAGTACTTAGCTCTGTGAACATGCTTAATATTTTCTGAGCTTGGATTTCCTTCTGTGTAACATGTGGATAAGGAGTCCCTGGTATGTACTTGATGTAGCAGGCAGTCAGTCAAATGCCAAAGGCTTTAAGGGGTTAGCGAGAATTCATGTAAGTTGCCCGATACAGTTTCCCGATACAGAGTAGACATGCATTAAACAATCACGATTCGTCACATTTCCTGCTTAGTTGAAGAGGCCAACAAAGAAGGTTCTGTTTGCTTTGCCTTAGGAGACAGTATAGCACTGTGCTTGTCACATTAGTGCCTAATAGATATTGGAGTATTTTGCTCAAAGGAGAATAAAGATGAAATTGAAGAGTAATTCAGGTTTGGAGCTTCTAAGAACCGAAGAAAGGGCGTGAAAGATTTTTGCAAACCTAGAAATGAAAAACCTGTTACATTAACCTGTTAGAATGTATAAGATTCTCTGATGTGTATAAACTCAGAGTTTCTAGTAATATTTCTCTTCAATGATAGCAAAACTACACTGTTTCATGCGAGCCAAAAGAAAAGGCAGATTAGAATAATTTTAAGGAAATTCATGCTTTTTCCTTTCAAGTATTATAGTAACCCCCCTTTGTGGAGAATCCAGCTGAAAGAGTCTTTGTTAGGTGTCTTTTCTGCAGGTAAAGTAGATCCTAGCTGGTGCAACCAACCTCTTCCCCACCATCAACTCCAGACACCCCAGACCAACAAGTCATGACCTCCAGAATCCTCAAGTGTAACGCTGTGATCCCTGGCTCACCACCTCTAAAAGGAGCCAGTCCCTGGCAGAGATGCCCCCATGACATTAATTCTTCTCTTTACCTTGAATGATCTTTGATTTTAGATGAACGAGATGGTGACTAAGAGCAGCTTTTATATTGCCTGTTTTAATGAATAAACGGGAATTATTTTTAATTGGTGCTTCAGTTGTCTGTGTAAACGATGCCCTCTGATGTGCTTAAGGGCCTTTTGAAAACCGTTTATTTCCTTAATTTTGTTAAGCATTGCTTGTTTGCAGCGCTCTTTGTGTTCTCTATGAGAAATCTTTTAAATAGAGATCATTTCTAGCCTTTGTGGACTAATCCAATTTTAGTGGAGGTCATCTTGACAAGAACATTTACCATGTTTAGAATACATTGCCGGGCAGTGAGTTTGCCTAGTCCAAGGGGAGTCTCTACCAGTGCAGAACAAGAAGGCACTTTCATGTAGTTCAGAGCTGGCTCCATCTCCCAATCCTCTGCTCTCCTCAAAGACACATGAGTGCGCCCCCCAGTTTCCATGGCTGCAGGGGTAGGGAGTGCAGATCCCCGGTAAACCTTGCCAAACCACCTTGAGCAGGGCAATAGACCTTTGGCCTGTTAAGATGTTACCCAGGTGACAACATACATTCAATGACAAGATGAAGCCACCATTTGGCATTTTGGGATCAATAGATGTGAGTTAGTTATAGGACATAATCAGATCACTTATCTTAGCCCCAGTATCATATTCAAAATGTTTCCTCTCCTAAATTCTTGAAATTGCTCCCTGAGAAGTAACTTTTGGTTCCAAAAGTCCGATGTTGCCTATTAATAGATATATTTTTAGGATGTTTTAAAATATGACACTTTGGGAATTTCCCCCAGTTTCTTTTTTTAAAAAATCACCCTAGAATCAGTTTTCACCCACTAAAAGCCTTTTCGAGTTTTCTTTTTTTAGTCTGTATTCCAGAATAGTAGCTTCAGAGTTGCCAACTGAAAAAGGACCTGTGTGTTGTGTATGCTGCTGGAAGCTATTTCCAAGCACAAACTAAATAGTTTTAAAATTCTAGTACATGGGGTATCTCACGTGGTTTTGTGTCTAGCAGGAAAAAGCACTTGGCCTCAGTGCTCTAAAATCTGTCAGGTCTTCTGATCAGGAGCAGTAATTATCTTGAGAACCAAAAGGAAAAAAAAATTACGTTTGTCTTAGTAATTTCCAAGAAGGTAAATTAGTGGTCCTTTTAGCAAAATGGTGTTAGGCTGTTCACTGCCAACTTTAAACTGCAGTGATAGAGTAATAGCTCTCCCAACTGTAGGAATGCTCCCATCAACTTGGATAAACTCCATAGGAACTAGCACACATTTCTGTGCATACAATTTGTCCATCAGCAAGTGTTCATTGGGTTCCTTTTGCCTAGCACTGCTCTAGCAGCTGCATAAAATATCAGAGCAATTCATTTACTCCATAAGGGAGAGTGATGTGCTGGAGTTAATAGATAATTGTTATTCATTCAAAAAAATTTAAGCATCCACTACTAAAATTATTTTGTGTAGAACTAGGCACAAGTCTAGAATAAATAATGTTTTAGACCACAACTGAAAGTTCAGAGAAGGATCTCTATTTATACAAATGCTTAATTCCTAATTGTGTGGCCTTCGGGGGTGGTTCTGCATGCTCTTTGGCCTTTTATGTGTTTAACTACATCACATTGTCTATTTTAGACTTGAGCTCATGTGGCCAAAATTGTATCAGTTCAGCACAAGCACTGCTGT
This sequence comes from Platanista minor, assembly GCA_004363435.1. Classification (NCBI taxonomy): domain Eukaryota; kingdom Metazoa; phylum Chordata; class Mammalia; order Artiodactyla; family Platanistidae; genus Platanista; species Platanista minor. Next base: position 11,440 of record RJWK010055345.1, read on the forward strand.
GCTTGCTAACCTTCCTAATCCTGTGTATTTCCTGCATCATAATTTATTTAACAAGTATTTAGCTAATTTAGCTTAATTGTGGAGCCAAGGTAGTTAGAACTAAGATTTCCTGATTGCTAGTGTTTTGATCCCACTAATTTGATCTTGTGCTTCCTTTAGCTCACAGATTCCATTAACTACCCCAAGACACAAGTCTTTACGCCATCAGTAATGCTCTAGAGACATTTCCACCTTCTTTAGGTTTAACACCTACATCTCATTATCTTTTAATTGAGTTCTTGGACATACAAATGGAAAAGAAAATAATGGGTGATTAATGCTTCTGCCATGAATAAGAGCTAACTGTACATACAAAGAATATAACTTATTTTAAAATTTCTTCTGCAGTGAAATATTGTGTTGGTTAACAGTTACCAGACTGAGGTTAAGCAGACTTTAATTAAAAATTACAAGCCCGTAGCACTACTGCGTGCAAATCTAAGAACACCAAATGGACGCAAACCCTAAACTTGTTCAGCAGCACCCCCTAGCATATATAATTTTAGGCTGTCAGTCTAGGAAGCAAATTCTAGGTTCTCATGTCCTATCTAAAAAGTGTATGTTTTTTATACATGTCTAGTTATATTGGCACATTCTTCACATTATTCCTGAATTGAATGTCTGAAGGTAACTATAAACAGAGGCTAGTGTAATCTAGTAGAATAATTTCTTGTGCAAATATTTTCAAAATGATTTTTCTTTAACTGTGGCTGTCTTCTATTCATTGTCTCTGCTTTGGTTGGCTGATTTAAAGAGATTTTTGTTTTCTTTTGGAGTCAGTCATCTAGGAAAGAAGAAAAGCATAGCTGGGGGAGGTTCCTAAAGCAGATGGTGGAAATCCACAAGGTACACGTAGTATGTTTAATTGCCTTTGGTAAGTGTTAAGAACACAGCCTCTGGAGCCAGACTCTCTGAGTTTTGTGATCTTGGGCAGGCTCCTTACCTGCTCCATGACTTAGTTTCCTCCTGTATAAAATGGGTTAATAGTAATAGTACCTGTCTCAGGGAGCTGCCACAGTTAATACAAACACTTTGGAAAGCTAGCTCCTAATGAGTGCTCAGTGATGATCGACGGTCATTGTTATCATTATCTCACCATGAATGCTTGAATGTGATCATGATCTACAGTTTGGGCCCTGACATCAGAAGGACCTGAGTTCAAACGCTCTGAGAGTCCTTGGGCAAGTTGCTGAAGCTCAATTCATCACCTCTAAATGGGCATAATAATAACAACTACTTTATAGAGTTGTTGAATTAGACAACGTATGCAAGGTGCCCTACATTAGACTAGGTAGGACAGGTGGATCATAGCTATTACCCATTATTTCCTTCTGAAACACTGATAAAGCAACAGTTAAAGAACTCTGCAGAATAGCAATAATCCTCTATGACTAAGAACAGGAAAGAATATCAACATTCTATAAGATGGAAAGCAGAGAGAGTGGAAACTGACTTAGCAAACCCAAGAAAGCCAGTTACACTGTAGAATGAGCAAAAGGCTCAGGAATTGCTAGCAGAGATATCTCTGGAAATGGAGGGGAAAGTGAGGCTGAAAACAAGAAGATTCATTGAAAGTCAGTGTAAAAAGCAGACTCCCAGGTCCCCTTCTACATTCCTTCCATCCGGGCACTATTGAGGGCTAGGATGCCAAAATGAAATCAGGGCTTTTAAGTGAAAGTCTGCATTCTGAATGCCAAGGTCCTTGGTTGTCTTCCGCTGTCTGGCTCCCAGAGTGCTGGCAAGGAGGTTTAGACTCTCCAAGATGAGATGAGATGCGCCTTCTCTGGGATCCCTACCAACCCAAGTAAATAGATCCAGGTACGCTGCCCTTGGAGGTTATTGAGCTAAAAAGCCCTGTCGTATCCCTGAAGCCCACAGTCCACATGCCCAGCCTGTGTGCACGGGGCTTCCAGTTGGCTGACTAGCGTCCCATGCTTCACTGGGACAGAGAGTCAGGGATCCTAGACCACAGTCCCCTGCGGGTGCATCGTAGTGGGGTGTACATGAGGCAGATCATTTGCTTGTGCCATTCAGGCCTCTTAGGTGTGTTTGTTTAGGTTTTAGGATCCATTCATTGCTTCAGTCCTAGCATGTTCCAAGCGTACCCCTGGATTTGTCCTCCAGTATACCTCATACCTAGCTGGCACTCAGTGACTGTCAGCTGGCATCGTTACTCATTCAGCCATCACAGGACAGGGCAAGTCACCTTCCACTTGTTTCACCTACTTCCAGAATTAGAAGATGTGATTTGAACATTCACCTGCTTTTATAACTCTGCCACTTGTGGAAGTTCCACAGCAGAGAGGAAGAAACCCTGGATTAAAGGACAGGTTTTTAACTCTGCCACTAATAGTATGACCTTCACGAAATCCTCTGATCTCTCTAGATCATGGTTACCACCAATGTAAAGGGGACAGATTAGACCATCTTTAGACACGGCTTCCTTGCTCCCAAATACCCCACAATATCAGGCCAAAAAGTGTTTCAGAACAACTCTTTGAGGCTGACCTGGTTACTTTTCAGAAGTGTACATGCATACTACTATAATTATAAAAAAATGTATCTGTAGTAATAAATAACTTTAAATCATGAAGATAAAAAATAAAAAAAGATCCAATATCTACCATGTTCCAGATGCTTGCATTATCATATTTAATCTCATTTCATGGGATACTAGTGCTTTATGAAAGACATTCTGTTACCCCATTTTGCAGAGAAAGTAACTGAGGCTCTAAGAATTTTTACGTACAAAATTTACAGACGGTACGTGGCACAGTCTGGATTTTGAAGATCTGGCCGCATCTAGAGGCCCAGTTCTCCAAACCTCACCATGTACCTCTTTTCTGAACTCTGTTTGGTGCTTCCCCAGTAAGATCATTACACTCATTCTAGTTCCCTCTCAACTGCTGTCAGTTTTTAGTCTGGCTTTATTGCCTTTCCCCGGAAAGTTATATGTTTCCCCCTAAAGTTGATTGGCATTGGAGTCATAAACAAACCAAGACCTACAGGCCTTTCACAAAGTTTGCTCTGAGTTCTCAAAGTCCAAGGGCATTTAAAATGTTCTGCCTGGGGGCTTCCCTGGTGGCGCAGTGGTTGAGAGTCCGCCTGCCGATGCAGGGGACGCAGGTTCGTGCCCCAGTCCAGGAGGATCCCGCATGCCATGGAGAGGCTGGGCCCGTGGGCCGTGGCCGCTGAGCCTGCACGTCTGGAGCCTGTGCTCCGCAGCGGGAGAGGCCACAGCGGTGAGAGGCCCGCGTACCGCAAAAAAAAA